>CM040741.1:10127500-10205000 GCA_022829145.1 Albula goreensis | reverse complement strand
TTGAATTCTGATTAATGAGAGGAAGATTCGTCATGATAAGGTTTCGTGCCCCCAATACAGACACAACTTGTGTATCTCAAAAGAAAATACAGCTTTATGGGATATGACACCAGGCCAATAGCTTTGTATTTGGTCTTTTTATAAACTTTAATTGCAGTTTCTCCTGGGCTTGGCTCTGGCCTCTGGCTCTTCAGGGTCAGTATGTAGACACAGACAAACATACAAATTGTTGGGGGGAGGGTAGCAACAGTACATGTAAGTACAACGGTAAAATGGGGGGAGGTGGGGGGCACCCCAGACCCGTCCCTCATTCCAAACCCAGATTTCTTCTATACCTCATTGCTTTTATATGTAACACGTATATTTTCTGACTGAATAACTCACAGCCTGAGTACATTTTAAAACATTTAAAAAGAAAATTTAGCTTTATCTCAACTTTTGTCAGTTGGTTCACCCCCTGTTATCGCTGGATTGACTCATTTTTCTCTGGTCCCTTGCCCCAGATCGCCGCCATCCTTTGCGAAGCGTTCAGAGGACAACTTTCACAGAAATCAAACAGCAGTTTAATCAGAAAGCTGCCATCCTCCCTTGTTGTTATAGGAAGTCAAAGGTAATATATCCATGGGGGCATAGCTTTGAGTGGGGCCTTATTTCAGCTTCTCTCGACTGATGCCCGGGAGATATTTCCTGTAATTGCAATATTTCACAGCAGTTTCATCTCTTATTATTGTTTCTGTCAGAATAAAAAAGAGGCCGTGGTGGTCAGTCTGGTCTGTTATCTCATTCTTTCGTAGCCTGAGGCCAGGCTCAGCGCACTGTGTGCTGTGTCCACTAATACGCTGTGCTCTGATAACTATAGACAGGATGTATGTGGTTAAATTAACATTGTTAAATTAGTCAGAGACAAACCTAACAACTTACGTAACGCACTTAGATGATGTTAATTAGGATGAGAATTATTCTCAACAAATGGATTTAATGAGAATTAAGACCCTTAATATTCAACTTTGTATTTACTGTAAAGCCTTTAATGAGATTAAACAGAGAGCATACATACATGATCCACTTACACAACTTCATGCTCGTTAAAACTCGTTGAACTTTGGCCTGCTCTTTTCTCTGCTTCTACACTTGTTGTAACATTAACTGAATAATAAGAAAACCTGAAGTAAGTTCAGATGGTTTTCATGACAAATGTTTGGGCCTAATGTCCTTACAATAATGTTTTTTAAAGAAAGGGATGCCTGTCCATAAAAATGATGCTGGAAGCATACTGCATGCTAGTCTATGTTTTGTTGAGACTGAATTATTGGGCAGAGAGATCCAGTGACCTCAGAGTAATGGCAGTCTTTCAGAATCACACTGGTGCCTCAGACTGAATAGAGATGCACAGATAAGGGGTGGTACAAACCAAAAAGGTGCCATTCTCTCCAGCCTCACATGGGACTGCAGTGCTCTGCCTCGGGACACTGCTGGAGATGGCTCATCTGAATTCTTGATGGCTTAATGTCTGGTTCTCCTTTGAGCACATCCAGCTCAACGGCCAAGTGTGACCAATCTCCTCTCAAGAGGCATCACAAAGCAGAGAAATCAGTCCTGCTGCAAAAGCTTGCGTAGTGTGGGAGTGTGCAGACTCCTGCAGCCATAGAGGTGGGGAGCACTTATCCTGTGTGCCCTGAGAAGGCCCTGCACTATGGCACTGCAACACATCTTTAGTTTCATCACAGACTGCAATGCTGGATATTGAGAGGGTGAATGTAGTCCCCTGTAATATTTTGAAATTGTCATATTTTGTTCTAATCAGTCCTTGAAATACTAAGTGCGGTCCACTGCCCGGGCAGTTTCTCACATGCTTTCACGTTACAATCACTGACACAAAATATCAGTGTCATTTCATATTCCTTCTCTGTTCTCTTGCTTTTCTTGCATGCATGTTTTTTAAGAAAAGTTAACAGCTCCATCCAGTCAATTTATTCCTGCATCCAGTATGCAAACAGTTTGTCCTTTTTTAAGATGCCTTTTCAAATTAGTCAAACCAACCACTATAATTTTATTTCAGCACTCATTTTAGTTCATGAAATATGGTAATGATTGAAACAATTGTAACACCAAACATATGGCTGGTAGGAGTGCACAACTTAATAAGGTTTTTGAAATGCCTTGGTATATCTGCCCTTACATTTCACACAACACAGTCAGAATGCAGACAGGGGATATTTGATTGAGAAACACCCTGATTTATATGACTCTCCACAGCACGTGTGAGCATGAGTAGGGTGTCATTCTCTGAAAAGGCGCTGTCAGACACCAGAGAGACCCAAACGCAGACCGAGATTATTAATAAACGGAAGTTTATTAATGAGCCAAAAACAGTCCACAAATCCAAAATCAGAGTCGGTAATCAGGCAGAGGTCAAAACCAGAGAGACACGGCAAAAGTACAAAACACAATCCAGGAGAATGGTCAAAAACAGGCAAAAGAGTTCGTAATCAGGCAGGCTCAGCAAAAGTACAAAATCAGAAACCAGGAATCGACAAAACAGGAAACAGACACGGGTAATAACGGGCTGGCAGGCAGGATCAAAAAGGCTTGTAGCGAAACAGGTACAAAAACACTGAGACGAACTCGCGACAAACAAAAGACAAGGCAGGGTATAAATACACAGACTAACGAGCAATGAGATACAGGTGACACAGCAGGGCAGGTGAAACACATAGGTAATCAACATGGTAGGTAACAAGGTGGGCGGAGAAAGAGAATGAAAACAAAAGCACATGGACAGGGAAAGGAAAACAAAACACGGAACTCAAACAAAACCGATAGAAACCGAAACAATAATCCCGATCACCCCACATTACTGACAGTACCCCCCCCCCTTAGGAACGCCACCTGGCGTTCTAGCTGGCAATTCAGGATGCCGTTTCCGAAAGTCAGTTATAAGGGCAGGATCAAGGATGTCCCGGGCCGGGACCCAGCAGCGCTCCTCAGGGCCGTAGCCCTCCCAGTCCACCAGGTATTGTAGACCACGTCCCGACGCCGGACCCTAACAGGCGGCGCACGGTGTATGCCTCGGACCCCTCGATGAGGCGAGGGGGCGGGGGGGCTTTAGGCGGAGGGCAAAGGGGGCTGCGGATGACTGGCTTGATCCGCGAAACGTGGAAGGTGGGGTGGATACGGCGGAGGGGGGGAGGCAGCTGGAGGCGGACTGCCACCGGGCTGATGACTTTGGCAATAGGGAAAGGTCCGATGAACCGGGGTGCCAACTTACGGGAGTCCACCTTCAGGGGAAGGTCACGGGTGGAGAGCCAAACGCGTTGGCCTTGGACGTAACGTGGAGCCTTTGAGCGATGTCGATCGGCTGCCCTCTTGATGCGAGCAGAAGCCCGCAGCAACGCCGACCGAGTCCTCCTCCAGGTGCGCTGGCATCTCCGGACAAAGGCCGCAGCAGAAGGACACTCACCTCCTCCTCCTGGGCAGGAAACAGAGGGGTTGATATCCGAGGCAGCACTGGAAAGGAGACAGACCCGTGGAGGAGGATGGGAGTGAGTTAATGGAGTATTCAACCCAAGGCAACTGTTTACTCCATGTGGAGGCCTCCCTGGATACCATACACCGCAGCACCGTCTCCAGCTGTTGATTGGCCCGCTCGATCTGGCCGTTAGTCTGAGGATGGAAACCCGATGACAGGTCAACAGAGGCACCAATCAATTTACAGAATGCCTTCCAAAACTGCGAAGTGAACTGAGGCCCCCTATCTGACACCACCCCAACAGGCAGCCCATGCAGCCGGAAAACATGAGTCACCAGTAGCTCAGCAGTCTGTTTTGCTGAAGGCAGTTTGGGAGAGCAATGAGATGTACCGATTTGGAAAACGGTCCACAACCGTGAGGATAGCGGTGTTACCGTCAGAAGGGGGCAAACCAGTGACGAAATCCAGAGCGATGTGTGACCAGGGTCTTCGCGGAACCGGCAGAGGGCGCAGCAGACCCGCAGGAGGGCTCGTGAGGGACTTGTTCTGGGCGCAGACCGAGCAGGCCGAGACAAAGCTGCGGATGTCCTCCTCCATGGAGGGCCACCAGAAGCGTTGTTTGATGAGGGCCATGGTACGTCTAGCCCCGGGATGACAGGCCAGCTTGGATGTGTGTCCCCACTGCAGCACCTGAGAACGGACAGACTGGGGAACAAATAAACGGTTAGTGGGACAGGCGCTGGGGCCAGGATTACCATGAAGAGCAGTGCTGACTACAGTCTCGATGTCCCAGTGTGCTGCTGCAAGCCAACAGCGGTCCGGCAGGATATGACCCTCTTCAGGAGAATTCTCGGGCGAGGAATGTAGGCGTGAGAGGGCATCAGGCTTGCCGTTCTTGGACCCCGGGCGATAGGAGAGTGAGAAGTTAAACCGAGCAAAAAACAGGGACCAACGAGCCTGGCGAGAATTGAGCCGCTTAGCCGAACGCAGGTACTCCAGGTTTTTGTGGTCCGTCCAAACCAGGAATGGGTCCTTAGTCCCCTCCAACCAGTGCCTCCACTCTTCTAGGGCAAGCTTGATAGCAAGAAGCTCCCGGTCGCCAATGTCATAGTTGCGTTCAGAAGCTGACAGTCTGCGCGAGAAGAAGGCACATGGGTGAAGTTTATTGTCCCTTACCGACACTTGAGAAAGCACCGCCCCCACTCCCACATCGGAGGCATCCACCTCCACCATGAACTGACGGGCAGGATCAGGCTGGATCAGGATGGGGGCAGAGGTAAAACGCCTCTTTAGTTCCTGGAGGGCTGCCTCCGCTGCCGGCGACCAGGAAAACCTAGTAGTAGGGGAAGTCAGGGAAGTTAACGGAGCCGCCACCAAACTGTAGTTACGGATGAACCTTCGATAAAAATTAGCGAAGCCCAGGAACCTCTGTAACTCTCGGCGAGACGTGGGTCGAGGCCATTCCACCACTGCTTGAACCTTCCTTTGGTCCATCTGAACACTCCCTGCAGAAATCACATACCCCAGGAAGGTCACGGAGTCCCGGTGAAACTCGCACTTCTCAGCTTTGACGAACAGGTTGTTCTCTAGGAGCCTCTGCAGGACCTGGCGGACGTGGACGGGAGTGCTCAGCTGGGGACTGGGAGAACACCAGGATGTCATCTAGATACACGTACACAAATCTCCCCAACATGTCCCGCAACACATCGTTCACTAATGCCTGGAAAACAGATGGTGAATTAGTAAGGCCAAAAGGCATAACCAAATACTCATAGTGGCCAGTAGGTGTGTTAAAGGCGGTCTTCCACTCGTCCCCTCTCGGATCCGGACCAGGTGGTAGGCGTTGCGCAGATCAAGCTTAGTGAAGATGGAGGCACCCTGCAGAGACTCAAAGGCAGTAGTCATTAGTGGTAGCGGGTAACGATTCTTAACCGTTATGTCGTTAAGGCCTCGGTAGTCTATGCAGGGCGGAGTGAGCCATCTTTCTTGCCCACAAAAGAAGCCTGCCCCCGCAGGTGAAGAGAGGGACGTATGATGCCAGCTGCCAGAGACTCCTGGATGTATTTGTTCATGGCCTGAGTCTCAGGAGGTGACAATGAGAACAAGCGTCCTCGGGAGGTGTGGTGCCCGGCAGCAGGTCAATGGCACAGTCATATGGCCGATGGGGAGGCAGAGTTGCGGCCGGGATTTGCTGAACACCCCCTTGAGATCCATGTATTCAGGGGGTACGCCTGACAGGTCAGGAAACTCCTCGGTGGTCTGGTGGTCCAACGGAACGGGTACTTGGGCATCTCGGAGACAGTGGGTAAGGCAATAGGCACTCCATTCCAGCACCCTGTTCTGTGCCCAATCGACCCAGGGGTTGTGCCGGCTGAGCCAGGGATGACCCAGAACTACAGAGGCTTGTGGGGTATTGATGATATAAAGGGTAATGTCCTCCTGTGGTTCCCAGACATGCATAGACTCACCGGTGGCGTGACATGGGTGATGCGGGTGAGGGGGCTCCCAGTAATGGCGAGGGCCTCAAGAGGGGTCTTGAGAGGAATTTGGGACAGATGAAGCTTGGAGACCAGGGCAGAGTCAATGAAGTTTCCTTCAGCTCCCGAATCAATGAGGACAGAGACCACCTGGGAGACACTGCTCGCAGACAGAGTAGCAGATAACAGCGGTCGGAGGGCTGGGGGATTCAGAGGTGGAGCGTCTCTTACCGGTGCATCCCCTGTAATGGGTGAGCCCTGGCCTTTCAGCGGGCAGCCGGATATGAAGTGACCTGGGTTCCCACAGTAGAGACAGGAGTGCGGATTCTTCTCTGCCTTTCTGTAGGAGTCAGACGGGCACGGCTGATCTGTATTGGCTCTGGGGACTGGGTGGCAGGAACAGGGTCAGCAGGAAACTCACCACCCGGCCGAAGAAGAATGCCCCTCCTGGCTTGCTCCCTGTGACGATCCCTCAGACGTCCATCGATACGGATAGCCAGCTCGACAAGGGCCTCAAAACCTCTGGGCAGATCACGGGTGATTATCTCGTCCTTCACCTCATCCGACAGCCCTTGGAGAAAGGCATCGTACTGGGCCTCCTCGTTCCAGCCGCTGGAGACCGCAAGGGTGCGAAAGTAGATGGCAAAGTCCGAAACCGAACCCCGTCCCTGACGCATCTGGAGCATCTCACGTGCAGCCTCATGACCATGCCTGGACCGGTCAAACACTCGTCTCATCTCCTCACAGAAGGCGACGTACAAAGAGCAGATAGGTGAGCAGGCCTCCCAGAGAGCTGTTCCCCATTCTCTGGCCCTACCGGTGAGCAGGGTGATCACATGGGCAACCTTCGCTCGTTCAGTGGGAAAGGTGGAGGGTTGCAGCTCGAACACCAGGGAGCATTGAGAGAGGAAGGAGCGGCAGGTTCCAGGCTCCCCGGCGTAGTTCTCAGGAGGTGGCAGACAGGGCTCTCTTCCTGGAAGAATGGTAGCTGGTGATGACGGGGAACTGGCGGCAGCAGTAGCCTCCCGGGTTAGTTGGAGTTGTCGGATCTGGGCTGCCAGATTGTTCATAGTGACGGAAAAGTTCAGCATCGTCTTGTTAACAGATTCCAACTGGGTCTGGTGTCTGGTGAGCAGGGTGCCTTGCCGGTCTACAACTGCCTGAAACTGGCTGCTGTCTGCTGGGTCCATGGTGGCGAGTTCGTACTGTCAGACACCAGAGAGACCCAAACGCAGACCGAGATAATTAATAAACGGAAGTTTATTAATGAGCCAAAAACAGTCCACAAATCCAAAATCAGAGTCGGTAATCAGGCAGAGGTCAAAACCAGAGAGACACGGCAAAAGTACAAAACACAATCCAGGAGAATGGTCAAAAACAGGCAAAAGAGTTCGTAATCAGGCAGGCTCAGCAAAAGTACAAAATCAGAAACCAGGAATCGACAAAACAGGAAACAGACACGGGTAATAACGGGCTGGCAGGCAGGATCAAAAAGGCTTGTAGCGAAACAGGTACAAAAACACTGAGACGAACTCGCGACAAACAAAAGACAAGGCAGGGTATAAATACACAGACTAACGAGCAATGAGATACAGGTGACACAGCAGGGCAGGTGAAACACATAGGTAATCAACATGGTAGGTAACAAGGTGGGCGGAGAAAGAGAATGAAAACAAAAGCACATGGACAGGGAAAGGAAAACAAAACACGGAACTCAAACAAAACCGATAGAAACCGAAACAATAATCCCGATCACCCCACATTACTGACAGGCGCACAGTGGGTCAGAAGAGTGTTTAATTCATGCTCAGCACCAATCAGAATTGATCCCTTAATGACATATTCTATGTAAATCCCTCAGAAATGGAAGTCAAAGAGGTCAGCGCTTTGGATTTTATTAGCAGCTCTGGGTATGACTTTTTTATGAGCAGATACTTTGCTAAACAAGTAGGGCACATTAGTAAGTCTTTGTTTCATGATGAAACATTGCTACAGTTAAATAATATAAGTGTATTTCCAGTAACAGTCCCTTGACAATTTCTGTTTTGTCTGCAGCAATTTGGACTGTGGTTGAGTTATGATTTGCATACAGCTTCACAAAAAATGATGGCCATAGAAATGTCTGGCAGCACATGAGATGAAAATTGAACTTTAGCTGAAAATAATTGCCATTACTCATTAAATGTTTTGTAGTCAGACATGTCAAAAAGAAAACAAGAAGGCTTCAAATTTTGGATTTACTAAAAAATCTAAGCCAATCAGCTCTGAAGAGAAACCAGAGCTGGAGGCGTCTTCTACTGCAAATGTTAGCTTGACAACAACCAACACTGATGCTACACCTGCTGAGACTGCTGTCAGCAGAAACCCGCCAACGCCCAGGGTGACAACGCACGACAAACCCGACAGAAGATCTGTGTGTTTATAGGCAGTTTGCTATTTTGACCTATCTGTGACTTATCTGTGCCGATATAGAATATCGCACATCACTCTGCAGAGTTCACTGTGTCCTGCTTTAGTTGGCTGTATTGTATCATACTGTGATGTTTGGTTTTGATACCCATGTGGAGGTTTGATATGGTCATTAACTGATTATTATATATCAGATGTGCTGACATAAAACAAGTAGGCTTACATGCTTGCAGCTATGAATGTTTCTTTGCAACAAGAGTCACAGTCAGGCCTCTCTTTGATGCACGCGCAAGAGCCTGCCCCCACGGTTCCCCCGTAAAAGAAGTGATATCCCCCGAAAGCCATGGTATAGTTTGCACGCTGATCATAAGACTACATTCTCATTAGTTGTAACCTTGGTAAACTATGACACGTAATTTAGGGGGTATTGAATAATTAATAAATATAAATGGTGAGTGAAATGATGAAAAAATACAAAGCAAAACTATATTCTTGGTGGAATATGATTTCAGGGTGATAAAAAATGCTCAAGTAATGCTGAATCTAGACTGACCAGCAAAAGGAGGAAACAATACATATTGAAATAATGTATTATTTTTATATTGTAATGTATTGCTTATTGTCATACTATAATATCTCAAATGTCAAAACAACATGCAAATTAGCTATTATGCTTGACAGACCAATAACATATTGACAAAAAGGAAAAAAAAGACAGAGACATTCACTTTCTGCTTAGTGACTGGTCTGCCTTTCAATTTAAATGTGTGTGTGTGTGTGTGTGTGTGTGTGTGTGTGTGTGTGTGTGTGTGTGTGTGTGTGTGTGTGTGTGTGTGTGTGTGTGTGTGTGTGTGTGTGTGTGTGTGTGTGTGTGTGTGTGTGTGTGTGTGTGTGTGTGTGCATGCGCGTGTGTGTGTTTGTGGGGGGAGGGGGCATTGTCACATATACAGAATGTGACTTGAGCCATGTCATCATTTGTACAAACATGTTGGACATATCCTGATAGTCTCATGTGTCACAACAGACTGAAGTTACAGTCATAAACTATCATGACTGACCATGACAGTTGCCATCTCATGCATATGACAATGACAGCAGTGCATATGAATCATGGCAGAGGGCTCAGCTAAAGTATTGCCACCAACTTTGACATTCTCTCTGTAAGTGTGTCAAGTGTGACTCATGGCCCTGAGAGCTGGAGCTTCCTGCCTCTTGGGGACCAGAATCTATATGTGCTTGAACTAACACTGCAATGCTGGGCAAAATCCTTCTGCTGCTATGTAGGCTCTTACTCAGTGATAAATATAAAAATGATCAGAATAGTGCACCATAAGTCTTAAAACAGCAGCACTCTGCTCAATTATAAATATCTGTGAGAGACCTCCTTCTCTTAAAATGCTTTCTATCACTAAATACTTCACTGTACAAAAGGAATGCAGGGAGATATTTTGACAAGGTCTCTGTTGAAAAGAGATGTTGGATCCCAAGGGACTGCTAAAATAAAGTTAAAAGAAAAATGCTCAACTCAGTTGAATCATTGAAGGCATCTATGTTTGTTATTTTTATAGGGGCATGCATGTGCTCATCATTAAATCAAGATTGACATTTTTGTTCATCCAATAAAAGTCTTAATTTTGTCATTTAAGTGGAATGCTCTTGCACATGGGTTGCACTGAATCTGACAATTCACACATATTGATTTTATCATTAACCAGTATCATTTATACTCACTTTCTGTCACCCTTCTACAGTTTATATGTCTATATTATTCCATAAGGACATTCATAAGGACACGCTCATTTGAATGCTCACTATATTGAGTTCTTGCAGGTTGAGCAGCTCATTTTAATGGTAAAGCATGGCTCAGGCCTGAAACAAGAAGGCAATGTGATTAAAGATGTTTTGTTTTTAACTCCAACGATCATTTTATTCATGGCATTAACTGATGGGTTGACTTATGGACAGCTTTAGACAGTAATTAGTATTGACAAGCTTGTCACTTGAGGGTACTGGGTTTTGATTCTGGGTGGCAAAACAAGAGAAGTACTTCAAATTAATTTTACATCACTACAAGTACAATATTTATATAAATACACAACAATTATAACATAAATCTACTGCAAAGGTACAGTATCCACATTATCTACCATTTCTAATAAAGTCACATGCTAATACTACCACAGCTAGTAATGCTACAAGCACTGCAGTTACAAATTGTTGATATTATCCTAGTTATATGCATTTAATTTGGTAACAGTGTTTAAACAATGTTCACAGTAGATACATACACACATGTGAAGCATACAAACTATTTTCAAATATAAATAAATAGTTGAAAACAAATACAAAAGCTAAAATTAAAGAAATATATTGGCTGGCAGGTGCAGAATGTCTGGTAACATTAAATGTAGCAAAATGCAATGGATAGGAAAACTTGAAAAAATTCTTCACATTAATAGTGAAGTTTGCTTCTTTGCTTTGAATATCTGGGGCACTACAGTGGAAAAGATGTGAAGGTTATGAGGATAGCCATCTCTGTGTTTGATGGATCTGCCTCTCAAGTACATCCATTGCAGATTGGTTAGGGAGTGATTCTCCATTGCAGGAAAGGAGGTTACAGGTATTAATAGATACTAACCTTTAAATTCAACTTGCAACATTTTTGTCCCCAAAGGAAAATTCTCTGAATAGCTAGTGAATACATAAATAAATAAAATACAAGTGAAGGGATCAAAAAAGAATACTCTCAACTATGGAAAAATAAATAGTAGTGATACTGTGAAAAACCATTAGCCTCTCCACCACCACCACCACCATCATCATCATCATCATCATCATCATCATCATCATCATCATCATCATCACATCATCAATGATGTCATAATACAATCATATTCACTGTTCAACACAGAAACAGCACAGTGACAAACTTGTACATGAAGATCAACTCTGGTAGATTACAGTATGCCTTTGGTTTGTATGGAAGATCACCAAAACCTTTTTGGTGTTTTCAATTTGCATTGAGTAATATTGGAATGTAACATGCAGATAAATGGAAATAATGAATAACAACACACTTGCCATACTTTCTTTATCCTAAATACAAATCTGTTGGACATCCAAAAAAAAAAAACAAATCACAATTATAATGTTTATTACAGTTTTGTGATGAGAGAATAATTATTTGGAGCATGAACCATCAGAAAAGAAAAGTGCCCTGCTTTGGCACATACATATTCTGAGAGACACACACAGTGGCTATACTGAGTATCACAATCTAATCCCCTTTATAAGATAGACCGTAGGCAAATAAAAGAGAATCTAATTCCCCTGTCTCTGCCAATTTACAGTAAGCCCCAAATAATTTCTAATAGGGTAGATCTCTCCTGCAGCTTAATAAGTGTAGAACAAATCTACCTGGGATTTCAATCAATAAAGGGCTGTTTCTGAAATTACAAAGAGAGAGTGGTGATTTGCATATTTACTGTCTGTGTAGTTTCTTAAAAGCCTGCCTTAAAAATCAATGCAATTAGTCCTGCCGCCTTTGATATGAAATGAAAAGAGAATGTTCCTGACCGCCCTCTCGCCTCTCCACTCTCTTTTACCCCAAAAGTGTGGCAGGCGTCGCTCCATAAGCCGGCTGGACTGTGAGGACCTGTCAGTTAGGATTTGCACACATCGTGGTAATTGCACAGTGGTGGATTGGAAGTGGTAACACATATGACTGCTGCAGCAGTGTGATCAGTCACATAGACATCACACACACACACACACACGCACACACACGCACACACAAGGAGGGAGGGGAAGGGGGAGAGAGTGTGAGAGATTGGCTGTTTATTTAGTACATATTTCAGAGCCAGATTTGTGTCATACTGTAGATTAATATCCATTTTAAGTAATTCAGCCCTGAAAAACTGATTTCAGGAGAGCATTGCATGGGACATTTTGGGAGAATATGAAAATTATATAATGAGCCAAAATGTCCTAGAGTTTCTTTACAGGGTCCCACTGTATGAGCCATGGCAAGTGTTGCCATGTATGAAGTGGGCCAATTCAGACCCTTTGGTTCATATAATTGAGTAGAAAATTAACTTTTTCACTCTCAAACATCATTTCGGAAACAGCCACCCCCAGCAATCACAGCAAATCTTCTCTGATAATGTGTTCCTTCTTTTGAAATGATGACTAACCTGATAAAAAGTGTCAATTTCTAAGCAAAAACACAGTGGGATAGGACTATTTCACTTTAAAATGTAGCTATCTTTTTCAGTCATAATAACAATGCTGTTGGGATGCAGTCACATTGCACCGATCTGGGAGATCTCTGTTGGTTTTTATTTCACTCCTGAACCTGTGTCTATCATCTCCTGGCCTCAGGTTACACCTAGGCATGTTCTTGTGAAATTTTCATCAGATATCTCACTCAAAGATAGCGGGGTTGACAGAACTAACAAGAAAGGGAGGTGTATATGTGTTTATCATTTACAATTGTTTTTCCAGCAACAAGGGAGAGAAGCGAGAGAGACTTGGGTGTGTGCTGTTTTTCTTTTCTATGTTAACTCAAAGAAAAGCATACGGCAATGAACAAAGGCCAGTGGAGGAGTAAGCAAACTTTGACTTGTTATAACAGTAAATATGTACACAGATGTGGCTCAAAGAAGAGCTGACGCATGGCTAAAGAATACAGTGCAACTCTGCACAGGCGGCCTTACATCTTAAGGCCACAGCAGGCAATAAATCCCAGTTTACAGCTGGCATTCATTTCCTGCTCCTCTCCTTATTTCAGAGAGAGAAACTGGACTGTTTATGGAAGACGTTAAAATTGAACCCTGAAAGGTCCCTTGATGATGAGGCAAAGCCATGCTTTTGACAAGTTGCACAGACATGTTGATGTCACAGAGCAATGAGAAACCAAAGGATTTGGGATTTTGAGCATGTATTATCTTTACCTCATGTGCACTTTTGTGAGATACTGCAGGAGGAATTAATTTTCCCTGCTGGACTGTCAGATTTTCAGCAAATCTCACCGCCTCAGGCACCTTTGAGAAAAAGTTAAGGCAGTAAATATGGGGATTCAGAAACGGTGTATTCATCCCAGTTATCAGCTCAATTGTACCTGTCTTGTTAAATGAAAAAATAAATAAACTAAACCCAAAATGTGGACATAATTAAATAAAGACCACCATTATGCAGGCAAAATGGAAATACCAAAAAAATGGCTTGTTAGATAAAAATCGATAGAAGTAAATTGTGATATTGTGGTATACAGAAACATTAAACAAAGAAATCAACAAATTTGGCTTTCTTTCATAAGTTCAAAGATAGAGGTTGCATGCTATAGAAACAAATCACTCATCAGTTGTTGAATGTATTATTATATATGTACCTCACAGTTAAAACCTACCAGATGTGTCAGTTGGTGTGTGCTATAGGAGACATTTGCAGTGCAGAAGGTTATTCACTGGTGCATCCAGCTGTATGTAAGATGAGGTAGGGAAATGTTGGTGATCATAATGGTTTTAGAATACACAATTAGGGCAACAAGTACAGATAGCTGCACCACTGCATTCTAAAAAATATTAATGTAGCCATTGCAAAACACAAACATCAAATAGAAATATGGGACAGTGCAATAGTGATGCTTTGGTGATAATGGCTGTACGCTGCTAAATGGTATCCAAGGGAAACGTTGTTTATTGAACCGCGGATGTCTCTTCGTCTGAAGATTGGATGCCAACATCTGGAGCCATTCAACAGATTAAGAGATGAAATATTTATATGTTGTTTGTTTATTCTGTACAATTTCAACAATATGTGCCAAGCCTTAGGGCTGGGGGTATGGGGGTGTAGGATTCAGCTGTCCGCTGCATGGTGAATATTAATAATGAGAATTCCCCACAGATGTACACATGTGTATGAAAATATAATTACTTTTGTGACATATGCTAACTTCCTGAGCACAAAGTCAGAGAACAATTTTGCTACCAACATATCAGATTTTTTTTTTTTTTTGATATATTTCATGCCTGCTTTCTTGGACAGCATTTTAGAGGTTTGCTGACTCTGCAGACCGCACCAAATTCTTGGAGGTTATTAACATTTGCATCACGGGGGACTTTGCATAATAAGCTTGCGATTGACTAAATCCATTCCACCTGTTCTTCTATCACAATGAACCTTATACAAATAAATATCAGCCTCTCTACCTCGATACCTACAGAAAACAAAGAATTAATGTCACAACTCACAGCTATTGTGATGACCTTTCCCCAAGGCATTATCTTAATGTGACAATGGCACTGATTCAATAAACTATTGTCCTTAACTTTCACTCACAATCAAGAGCAAATGTTATTTATTTTCCTTGTGTAGGCATGGTCATGATTAAACGTGAGTCCTCCATATGTGTCATCTTCCGCTGCAGTTAATGAATTAGCCTATGTTTCAATTAACATTAACATGTAAAACACCACTGATCATTTGTTTGTATTAACCTGTTTGTATTTAATCTGTTTTCTCCAGGTGTGGAGCCTGTGTACAGTTCCAGTAACCTGAGGGCATTGAAAATGGGTGAAGTGAAAGGAAGGCCTGCTTGTGCTGACTGACTGGGAGAGTGCCTTCCTGCACTGCGCAGCTACGCACCATGTACTGCTGTGTGTTTATGTATGCTGCCTGCTCTTTTATGGGGCCAGGGCTACCTTCAAAAAAGATGGAAGAAAATAAAACCCAGCAGTGTGTGAGATATTGGAGACCTGAGCGACTGCATTTTTAAAAAAAAAAAAAAGTGATTGGTTACAGAATACACGCACCCCGTTTCTTACACCTAAAATGGTTAGTGTTTGAATGAGGAAAAAAGCCTGCAGATGCTGCAGACACTGCGGCCCTCCTGGCCCGGGAATTTGTGACCCTGAATTTGAAGTGTCTGCTTTTCAGGTGTTGTGTGCAATAAGCTGGAGTGAGAAGGAACTTTTAGCTGGTCTCACGAAAGAAAACAGGGGAAGATGACAAGAGAAATTCTTTGACCTGTCAGATGTAGACAGAACATCACTTGCAACAACAATCCCCTCCTCTGACACCCCCTCCCCCACACATAGATTCCTGTGTTGAGAAAGGCCTCTCACTCACTCACACACTCACACATAAAACCAGAGACCAACCTCCTTGGAATTCAGCAAAGACTAACTATGGCTCAGTGCCGAGGACACAGCAGTCTTACAGTGCTACTCACTGTCGGCAGTCAATAAGTCTAGGCCTTCCACGGACTCTTCAGAGGAGAAAATTACATTCAGGAAGAGATGAATGATGCGATGTATGAAAAAATCAATGCTGTTGGTTTCTTTGTCAATGTTTGTCTGTCCTCCCCCCATTAGATAGATTCAACCTTTTGTGACTATACCATTGCAGAAATGGCTTAAATGATTTAAATATTATGAAATATAATGACAAATGTATTTTTCAGTCATTTTTAATATATTTATTAAAAATATGAAAATTGCAAATATTTTATATCTTACAATATATTCACAAGTATTGCAACATTTGCACATTTTTAATTTGACCATATAATTTAATGAAAATATTATTCCAATATATTTCATTTCCAGTTTATTTTTAATGTGTCAATACAGGTTATGAGCCTGCCTCCTCTCAGTTTTGCTTACCTGTAACACCACTCAAGAGGGGCTTCACACTTCCAGAGAAACCGACTTTTCAAATGGAGATGTGGAGATTTGATCATGGTTATGTTGTTTTCACCATGTACCCTTGATCATACCCTCATATTGTTCATGTGTTTAACATAATGAAGATACTAAAATATCAACAGAAGCTATATGTATTTAAATGTTTGTGTTTTGTTACTTTGCCTACACTAATCACGTCAGTGGTCACTGCATGCTTAATACATGATTATGCTACATTTGCATACAATATTAATAAGAGCTCATTTGTATTATACCCATGGGGTAGTTTCAAGACAGACTATAATTTGATTGATATTTGATCAACCACAAACAATTTGGCTGAAACACAACCTTGGAAGTGAACCCACCACCTCTGAGTTGGAGGGCCAGCTCTGATTTGTAAAGTCATTTTTATTCACCAAATAATTTAATTTAGCTTGGCTAAATTTGGCACAAAACATAGGAAATAGGGATGAGAACAAAATGGGTTTAGCTAAAAGAAATAATAAAAAAACTACCACATGATTCATCACAAATCATTTTATTTACATTAGCCAACCCACATTTAACAAAAAAATAAGACTGTTGACTTGTTGACTATTCTATGTGGATGAGTAGCTGAAATAAGCAGTATAATCCCCATTAAGATGAACAGAGCCATTGAGACGCAATTCCCCAGCTCCCTTCTGGACAGACATGGTGTGGGAGGAATTGAAAATGCGCCCCCTCTGCACTATGTATTGAATTTTGGCCAAGCTGAGTATACCCATTCTCAGGGGTCGTGAACACACATTAACCCCCCAACAAAACCTCCTCTCCCCCTCAGAGACGACAGAACAACGGCAGCAGCCTAGCATCTCCTAAGGGACCCAATAATCTTGGCCAAGTACAAGTATAAACTGAAATAAAGGAGAAGCAAAGGCAAACTGAGCTGTTTTTAACTACCACCATCAAGAGATGTTATTCTTTCAGTTACATTTCACTCATGTTGCATATGTTTTACCCAGTCAGGCAACGTTACTATACAAACAATGTCTACCTCCTTCAAACTGTCCAGAGGGGGGAGAGAGAATGGAAAAAGTATTTGTAGCACAGAGTGTTTGAGTAACAAGATCGTTGCTAATGTCAGCTTCTGAAGTTGGGAGCGCTCCATATAAATTCATAATCCCTGAGCTTTACACCTGACCTAATTGAATTGAGATTTTTAGTGAACACAATGGAAGACAATATTGCCTGTTTGGAAAAATTAATGATTCAATCAGCCGCAATTGTCTTTTCCCCCTCACTGTGTGATAACATTTATCCAAAAACAACTTTAAGTACTTTCTCCTCTTTAATCTTGACAAATGAAATCTAATTGTGAAAAGCATTCAAATTACCGCAGCTATTGTTTCTTTCAAATAGTACAAACTTCCAGAACTGCAGAATTAATAAAATGCTTGGGAAAGAGGCCTTGAAAGCACCAAATCCATTGTTTTGGGATCAAGTCAAAGTATTGAAACAGGTGGATGTTAATTAGTCTAAATTAATACTTACAAGATAAAATTGACAATTCAGAAACCGTAGCAGCAGCCTAACAATTTACATGTCTAATTATAATGATACATGAAAAATCCACTTCTTTCACTATTATATGAAGCAGAAAAAATATCATAACACCAGACATTACATTATTTGAAATGTAAGAAAATTCTAAAAATTTTGACAAATTAAGTAAAATAACTATAGACAATACAAAAACAGAGAAATACCCACTGTATTTGTTGTGGCCATGTATTTCCATGATAGAAAGAGATAAAGTAGGCTACCTCTGCTGAGAGGTCATGCACATTTCTTCATTTACTTCCTCTTTGTCTAAACGAGAGGAAATACAATCAAATAATTTCCTGTGGATCAGCAGAGGCGCTGCAGCATCGTGGCCCCTGCTCTTTGACTTGCTGTCACCCGTCAGTAACTTTGATAAATGGACATGAGTGAGATATCTGATATTTTACCTTTAGGCTTCACTTTGAAGTATGTGTCAGCCCTGAAACATTTCTATTTTTATTTCAATTCAGCAAAGCCCTTGCACAGTTGTTTTGGTTGAAAGGATATGAAACTAATAGACGTCTGGCCCCTGCTCGACCTTGCCACAAACGGGCAGCAGGTGACTGGAGCTCATCATCATTAAGGCCTTGTAACAGCCTCAAGACGCTGTAACTGAATCATCCTGGAAATAACTTAGGAATGTAAAAACGCCCAGGTCGTTTGCAGTGCATGACTTGTAATGTTTTGACGTGCATCTTCTGCTGCATTCTAAGCAGAACAGTGCCATCAACTTAACTAAAATAGTTAGCTGCAAAATATTTGTGGTTCATATGAATATGTTGTACATTACAGAAGAAAGGTCCTTCCAAATCAAAGTTCCTTGTTTCAACTTGCACATATTAGAAAAAGTTTTAAAAGACAGTTTGTTATCTTTAAATAAAATTCATAAAATAGAGACATGCAGCACTTTAAATGATCATTACAAAAAAAATGTGTGGGTGGCACAGAAATTATGTAAGGACAAAGGCGTCTGCTACAATAATACTGTCCATAAATGCACTCATATTAAAGAATTATATAACTAAATCCGAGAGTGTAAACATGTGTCGGCCGAAGAATGAAATGGTGCATTGTCTGATAACCGCCACAGGGTTGCTAACTCCTATGTCACCATGTCTGTTAAAAGTATGACAGCATATAAGCGGGCAGTGTGGTTCCTCTCCTGAATTACACTCGCTTTGGAGAGGCTGCAGGATTTCCTAGAATTACTGCTGAAGAGCCAAATAACCCTTTTCTATTAAGTACTGTGCTGTCTTAATTCTGGACAGAAAATCCTTGTTTGCATCATAGGCTCAGTGTCAGATAATACCCTTATATGTCACTTCAGAAACATGCACTTAGTATATGCACAGCAGGACAGTATGTTTTGTTGCTGCACATCCAGGGTGACCTTTAGGTTAACACGTGTTATATAGGGACCTGTTATGTCTGTGTTAAAGCATCAGTACAGAGTTACATTGAGTGGGACCAGGAAAGAGAGAAAGGAGAATATGAGAAATTGACACAGCTTTGTATTTTTTTTTTCATTTTCAGTTTGAAGCCAGCAATATTGTGAAAGCCTTATTGAACGGCTGAAGGTATTGACAACTTGAAGAACAGAAGGTGAAAAGATCATATCGCCTTATACCAGCCTGCTAAAATCCTAACCTAAGGTTCGGAAGCCTAAGCACCTCAAACAGACTGCAAGAAAGCCAGGCTCTGAGATGACATCTAGGGAATTAAAGGAATTACCAGAACATCCTGGTATTTTTCTCTATAAAGCTGGGTTCAAATCATAACATCAACTCACCGCACTAGAGCTGCATTAATAAACGTTACCAGTTATTTCTTTTGATCTACGATTTTCTCTCAAACGTATTCACTTTCCCAAGTTTATTACAACCCAATTGACCTTGCAGTCTCATGTAAGGTACCATGAGTACAATATCAAAGGTTTTGTTCTTTTTTGTATTTTAACCATTGCAGCTATGGGAACAGGCAAGTCAACATGGCTTCATAGTGAAAGCAGCTAAAATAGCATTAATTAAACATTAAATTGTCCACTGGCAATGTTAAACCAGTTGCATAATGAAAACACAAACGTCATGAATAAGAATGCTAGAGAAATCACTATTTATACAGTAAGTTTCCTACAGTTTGGGAGCAATGTGACAGTTGAGCTATACAATTGAAAAATCCAATATATGCTTACTTTGTTATTTACCTTCATGACAGTATGACTTCTCATAGAATAGCATTGGAATTTTAGATGAATAAGGTAAGCAATTCAAGTATGCCTAGGAAGGTTTCATGCAGGCACTTAGGTAATGCAATTGAGCATACAGCAACTTTCTCTTTTACAGTTTATTATTCAACAATGGTTTAATTAATCACATATAAAGTGGAAAATCTTACCCTGAAGCCACCCTGAGGTAAAATAATTCAAATCTATTGCCTTTTTATCCATGAAATAATATTTCAGCTGTCATAAACACTACTAGACATAAATTCTGTCCTGAATTAATCTAACTTACTTCTCTCCAAACAGGAGGGTTTGTAAAATTAATACTCCCTTTTGCAGAAATGTGGGGTGAGGCTGTTGAGAGGGTAATGAATAAACCCAAAAACAGGTGTAGTGCTGTTTATTTTTATATATCAGGTGTGGTGCTGGGCCTTGTAAAGCCACAGGGAGACCACAGACTTTTTTTTTTCAATAACCAGGACATGTGTACCTTGTTAATGCCTTCTGAATGTACTCTGAAAGGAGTACTCTGTCTTCTACATCCAGTACTGCAGCCACTGCTTTCCTCTTAGCTACCTTTAAAAGTCAAATACAAATCTTATGTGACATTTTATATTGTGTAAAACAATATTTATTTCTGAAGATGTTCATGTGTTCATAATGGTTCACATGTAATTTGTGAACAAATGTAGAACATAATTAGTATAATTTTAAATCAGGCACACCAGAAAAGCATGTAAATCCTACGCTGCAAAATTAAAATATTATAAAAGATATATAATAAAGGATTAGTAAATGGTTAAAAAAAAAACATTTTTTTGTTGTTTGGTTTTTTAGACATTTTACATTGTTAAATGTTTCCTAACAATTATCAAATATAAAATTTATGATCTACCAAGGAATTATAAGTGACAGCATTAATAGATGGGTTTATAAATGTACAGATTATGTCTTAAAGTTCTGAGATGCTATGTGATTATTTCAGACAAGTATTACAGTCTGAATCTGTCCTGCCCCTCACTCCTCCCTGCTTCCCCCTTCAGCCCCAGAGGGCATTCAGCAGGGAAGTCCAGCATTACTGCCACAGTTACAATGGGATTTCCAGGGGCTCAGAGCGCTGGAAGGATGGGATCCAGGGAGCTGGGCTGTAATTTATTCTCAGGGGTGCCAGTGTGTACAGCAAAAGGACCGTATGTAGGTGAAAAGGTCTGCTTGTTGTGGAGGTGCAAGTTATTCAGCACTCGGTACCTACAGCCTCCTTGAAGAGGGGGAGGTGTTCAGTGCATGTGTCTGACCTCAGATGCGATAACCAAAGTGAGTCATATAAGTGAGCCATAAATTGGCAGTGAGGGTCAGTGCAAAATAAGGCATCAATTTAAGATGACTTCAGTGGAGCCTTTGGGTGGCTCACAAAGTAAAACCAGTGCAATACTGTGTGTGCTGCACTGCTGTTGTTCTTGCTGCTGTTTGTGTGTTTGTTGTGTCTTGTCTTTTAGAAGAAAGAAAAAAGAAAAAAAAACAGACGTTTGCATTCTAGCTGTGTAATCTTGCACACAAATACAATGATGTCAATGTAAAGACCTGATCAACTGCACAACAGTGTAAACATTCCTGTCTGATTTAATAATAGAGACATTGCAGTTTAGGTAAAACAACTTTTAGAATGAATATAGGCCCAGTTTCAGTTTGCATTTTGTCTTTGGCTCGTAATTAAATTCAAGTGATTATTTTTATCTTCGGTGACACAGTTTGACAAGTTCAGCAGTCTTGAAAATGAACTTGCCAAATCGGTTCTTGTTGGGAGAAAGCACACCGCTTTTTCATTCAGTTGCAAAAAAAAAAAAAAAAAAATTGATTGATTTGATTGAATTTAGTGTTCAGCAAAATATTCAGTTTTCAATGATCTTTCTTATGCCCAGCTCCAATCCCATTCGCTAGTTCTGATATTCAAATATTTCTTCAGAATTATCTTGTCAAATATCAAAACAATTTGAAAGATTTAAGACCGTCAGAACATTTGAATTAGAAAACAAATCTCCCAAAAAACTGAGCTGAGCCATTTTACCACAATTCTGTTGTCATGGAGTCAGACCAATATTTCCATACAGTATTATCATTAACATCATAGAACGTTTTCTTTTTTTAATGTCATCACAGAGCACATGGAGACACAGGAATTACAATCAATATAACCTTTGTGCTCCTACTGCTCTTATTAGAACCCCAAAAAAACACCTCATCAATGAACAGCTCAACATATGTATTGAGTAACTGGGGAAACAGCTTCTATCAGAATCATTTGCAGTCAATTCCTATTAGAAAAAATATAGTTCAGGGGACAGTTTCTGAGGAGTTAAGAACACCTTCTTCAACCATGAGGGCTTGGGAAAGGGTTATGGTTAAGGGCATGAGCCAACATAGGTATCGCTACGTATTGAGCTTGTAAACACTTACCTTGTGTTGCAAAACAAATAATATAGTTTAATATAGTTTATAATCATTAGTAATAGGTTTATTAATGATTACAAATTGTTTACTCATGTGCTTTTGGACATTAGTAATTTACAATGGCATAACTTGAGGCAAGTTTGACATTGTAAACCCAGTTGGTTGCTGTTGGTAACTGATATTCAGAACCTTTTTTGGCTTCCCAGATGTACTGTGACCTGGCATACACCAGGCATAAGGAGGGCAATAGTAGTTACCAGTACTGGTCAGCTAACAGGAAAAGGCTCAGGCTACAACACCCATAGCTGAGAACTTTAGGCACATACAGTTTGACTCCTGAATCAGAAAATGATGTTTGGTCACCAAGGGATGTAGCTGACGGTGCGATTACATTTTCCAGTGCTCTGAAAAAAATTTGAACTAAAAGCTTAATATATTACTATGATTGAAACATCCCTTCCCATATTCCATGAAGTGAATGGACAGAGAATGATCAGTTTTTCCAGGCAAAGGACAGATTTAAGCACTTGCTGCCCAGTACACTGCAACCTCCATGTCCTGAAGGACATTGAGTCTATAAATGACATTGACAATGAGACAGGGCTGGGTCCCAGAATTTTACACTTTTTTTGTGAATTTTTACCATTTTATTCAACTTCAGTTCCTATTAATAAAAATATTCAAATGTAAATTTACTATAGACACTTAGTGTGCCTTTTGTGTGTCAAGTCTATGTTGGTGAAACAATTAAATATTCTTGTGCTGTTCAAGAAATTAGCATTTTACAAGTAAATGTAATCCTTAATTAAATTAGATAGTAATGTATTTTATTTTTGAGTGTTCAAAATACATCAGATTTTTTATTTATAAGATTATTTGATATTTAGATTTTTATTACCCTCTCAATTTTCAATTTTTTTTTTTCAATTTTTTTTTATGTTCAGGGAGAGTCATGTCCATTAAACAGAGAGAGAGAGAGAGAGAGAGAGAGAGAGAGAGAGAGAGAGAGAGAGAGAGAGAGAGAGAGAGAGGGAGAGAGATAGAGAGATAGAGAGAGAGAGAGAGAGAGAGAGAGAGAGAGAGAGGGAGGGAGAGAGATAGAGAGAGAGAGAGAGAGAGAGAGAGAGAGAGAGAGAGAGTTGTGTGTAACAGGGCCCGTGAGATGCACTACAAAGTGAGCCATGGCCAAGGGGATTAACTGAAACTAAAATGCAAGTCATGCAGATGGGGGTCATGGGGTCTGTAATAACGGATCCTCTGTAGCTCAGATTGGGTTTCATGACCAGCATACAGTCTCAGCATGACTCTTTCATGTGTGCAGAACATATCCTGATCATCCATAGGGAGCAGCTACACCACTGAAACGGGAGAGAGAAGCTGAATGTCACTTCAGAACCTTGGACAGCTCCCTGCTTACCAGAAGCAGTTCATCTCTGGAGTTTCACTGGGCTGACTGTAGACGCTTGTCTTTCTCATAAGGCACAAGTTAACAAGTGCTGCCAGGACTTGACAGCTGACCATTTGCAAATTGCATTTTGACATGCCACAGACAGAACCGAGCACCAGGTCTGTTTGAAGGCTGAAACTTGAACATTTTTTTTTGTCAATTATGGTTCTCATTTTTTGGAATCAAATACTGTTGTGTGTCTCTATTTTCCACAGATGGTTTTTAAAAACATTTCAGAAAGTGGGAGATGAACACTGACAAACTGGCAAAGTTGATTGCATGTAGGCAGAGACAGTGCTTAAGGTTAATAATGGCAGATAACTGCTGTCTCTCAGGAATAGTTAATGTTTCTAATCTCCTCTACCTGAATATTACTCGTTGGCAGCTAAGGGCTTCCTAGGGTGTAAGGGATTAATTAAGCTGTGCTCTCTGGATTAGTATGCACCTCTCTTCTAACACTGCTTTTTTGATATTGGAGATCATTTTTCTAATGGTAAGCACTTCTTGCTGCATAAAAATGTTCCTTTTGTATAGAGATGTATGTCATCAGCATCATGAAGGAAACCAATGGCTCAGTTTTACAATTCCATGCACAAATAAACAAAAATGTATTGAATATATCCTGCGACTAATGCTTGACACACACACACACACACACACACACACACACACACACACACACACACACACACACACACACACACACACACACACACACACACACAGAAAATCTGAGATGTTGTAGGTTTACAGAGAGATCAGTATTCCCAGACATAGTAGTCTGGCTGCACTAAGGCAAAGCAACAAAGAAATAAGTGCAAAGAGCATCTGCGTTAGATCAAGACAAAAGAATTAAACCATAAATGAGCAAGAGTTTCAGTTACAATTTATACATTTGACCTTTGGGGGATCTGAACCTTTTGAATTTTTACAGCAGTAAAATCACAGCCAGGTTCATCAAATGAGTGTCAGTCTCCAAAGTCTTCCTTTCTTGTGATTGTTGAAAGAAGCTTGTGGGGGGTTGTGGGGTGCTGGGGAAACGAAATGAGAGGTATTATCCATCACAGTGTGCCATGTAGCAGTGACACTCTTTCTTACTGCTATCTTGACAGCCAAGTCCTGGAAACAAATGGCTTCTCTTAAGTTAGTCACTTAACAGAATCTCCATCCAAACATGGACACATATGGCTGTCACTGAACTGAGTGGCGTCTTGCTGCATGGAATCTTTCATGTGAAAGTAATGTTGAGGAAGTGCTGGTGTAGCAGTTCATATGTGTATATAATTGATGTCCAGGTAAGTGGTCTTATGGATGCAGTCATTGACTTGCGCTCTCATTGAGAAATGTGACACTTCACACTCAGTGTTCCGTAACACATTTTTGAAGCTCATGTTACTTTTAGTAAACAGAAGTTTAACATTTTCAACCAAAATGACACATTTTCCACCATAAATTGCTTCCTGTAATATTTATATAACAGGTTTCTCGATTTACAGTATAATGTCAGCACTGATGAAGGTCTGAGTGTGACCGAAATGTTTGTTCTTTTTTTTGTGCACTGGAGCATTTTTTTTTTTTGTGCACTTCTGTATCGATAGTATGTGAGCTACAATAAACCTGCACCTTTACGGATTAGACCGATGTTTTTCTTTTTTCTTTTTGCAGTGTTGCTTTGCGGTTAGCATTTCCTTTTCCCATACAACTAGCTCTGTGCACCTGCAGTACTATTTAGTCCAGTGTGTTGTCTGAGCACAATGACACTTTTTTTCTTTTTGATTTATAATGCAGAAACATAATTATTTATTATTATCATCTCAATACCTTAGTCTAAATAAAAGGCAAATATGTGAGAGGACCAGCCCTCAGACAGTTTTCAGCATAGACCAGGTCTGCCCAGTTTCCACCACTCGGCCTATGTGGGTGAGTCATAATCTGTACTGGAGACAGAACAAACCCAAAGCGCTGCATTATGCCACACACAGTCTTCTCCGTAGTTTCATGTAGTTTTAATGACATCGGAGACTTTTGGACTTCCAGTCAAGTCAGGTCATCCAGATAAGAATTGTTTATCTCTGTGTTAATTTTATCTTGCATTCAGCATCTTGTAAAAGGCATGTGGTGAGGGCTTTGCAGAGGATTTATATCCATTCCTGGTACAGCACTTGTTTTTCAAGCATCCTTGTGTCACAGGAGGGCACACTCCAATCCTCCGATCAATCTCCACCGGCTTATATCCCTCTGAATTTTTATTGCACACAACATGGCTTGAACACATCTTCATGAAATTAATCTGGAGACTTGAAAAATAAAGTTTCAAATCTATACCACTTACCTAGTCAAGACCAGTAAAGTGGTGGCTCTCAATAACATTGCAGCCCTTACAGAAGGATGCATCTCAGGCCTGCACTGACTCAAGTTATTTCCTCAGAGAAATGGAGACCTTCTGATTCTGTTTGTTTAATTCCATTAGAGGGAAGGCTGTCATTTTAAAAGCTCTGATTGAGTTCAGCTTTGAGGCCTTCTTTGGAAACTGCAGATTTGTCTTTACACTGAATAACAAGGAGCCTGCTGCAACTGAAAAGGATTCTGTCTGATCACATGCTGCCTGAAAATAAACGCAGAAATATGAAAATGGAATGGAGTTAGAAAGAGAGACATTGAGCAATATAGAACCACGTTCTGTAAGCTAGCATGGCATTTGAGAGATATGTTTGCTTTCCTTCTCTATGGAGTATAATACACCAGAGCTGAGATTCAGCGTGTTGGAGTCGTGCTGTAGCCATTGAATCTGTCGTGTTTGTGAAACTCTGGAGGTGGGCTCTCACCCTCCCCCCCCTCTATTTACAATTTTGGTCAGATTGTATTATTTTTACTTCAGTTCAGTGTTTTAATGGCACCATGAATTGCATCTGTAAAGTATGCTCTCACTCTCTTTCTCTCTCTCTCTCTCTCTCTCTCTCTCTCTCTCTCTCTCTCTCTCTCTCTCTCTCTCTCTCTCTCTCTCTCTCTCTCTCCTCTCCTTTAACAGAAGAAAGGCTCATGCATCAGAGGGTTTCCGGTATTTTTTCTCTTTGAAAGAGGGAAGTGATTGAGAGAGAACTGCCTACATCACAGCCCATTCCATACGCTGCAGATTAAGCAAAAACAGCCCCCTAAAATGATAAATGAAGTACCAGGAAATTTATATTTTGCTGGCAATTACAGCCAACTGTTGCCACCTGATTTATGGGACGCCATTGCAATGGGATATGTGGTAATCATACTATAATTGCTGTATATTTTTGAAGCCTTAGTAGGGGGTAAAACCACATTCAGCACTATAAACGTACAGAGCTGGAGGGAGACGAATGGCTGGTGAGGGGGGAACAAATCACAGGGCTGACATGGCCCTTATGGTACATAACCAACAGAAGACGTTTGCGTCTTATGGGCCCTGCTGCAACTCTGACGCTGCCAACCACATTACAGTATCAGGCAGATCTGTGAGCATTGATGTAAGGTTTATATTTCATTGGGAAAAGTAATTATGTCAGTTCATTAACTTGCCCAACTCAGATTTTAGAGTTTGTGATTGGTTTAGAGCACAATGCATAAAATGTAACACCATATTTGGGATGTCACTCCCCATGCGGAAACGGAATATGTAAATCATAGAAGGAGAGGACAGTCATTTGCATTGGCAATTCATTATATTGTAAACTGCAGCAGCTTAAACTTGGGTTGAAGCCAGGAACTACAACCCGGGAGAAAATGTGAGAACTGCAATGGTTTGACTCTGTGCAGATGTTGTCTGCTTCTGGGGTTTGGATGGCTAAGAGCTGCTCTTGTTTAGCGAATTGGACAGATTTCAGTTAAGCTCATTAAAATGTTACACTGCTCTTAGTGGATTTATAATATTAGTATTCCTTGGTGATATGTGAACAAAAGAGAGCATGTCATTGTGATTGGCTCAAAGACATTGCTTTTCTTTGAACCCTTACAAATCATTAAAACCAGTGGACACACCCCGCAACCAGATTCAGCAGCTAACAAAGACTTGATTTGTTATCTCAGAGTGAATTATACTGCTTCCACTTTAGAGGCAATCCGTTAGTGTAGTGTAGCCTGAAGTAGAAGCTAAATTTATAGCCAGGCCTACTCAAAAATATGCCATCATTTAACTTAACAGATCTATAGAAGACATTCTTTGAATAACAATGTGCATCACAGCACAAAAGAAAACTACATCATATGACTGCACTAGCAGACAGGCATGCAAAGACAAATGCTTGAAATTTTATAAAAATAGATATATTTACTAGATGAGGAAGGCAGAATAAGATATGTTGAGATTTGTAAATTACATTAAAAGTTTCAAATTCCTGTGTATTTTGGTTACATCTATTATTGTTTCCATGGCTTACAATGCAAGATAGCTAACCCAAGACAACAGCATCGGAACCTTAAATAAAGTTGGCTCTGTACAACCAGCTTATGACAACATACCACACCTGGGCACACTTAAAACCAGCCAAACACAAATGTTTGTGAAGTTCCATTGACAGCAAGTGGGGACTAAACTCTTCAGAGAGGCACAATCAATGTTGAGCTGTGCAAGTAAACCAGGTGGAAATGTTGTTGCATGTGCTACAATGCACCGACATGTTGTAAGCACACAGTTACCTGTTGTGTCTTTGAATTCTCAATGCTATGCAGCAGAGGATTGAAATGATATGCAGCAATTTCCTTGCTCCAAATGCAGCAGCTACAACACACTGAAAAAAAAAAAAAAAATACTCCCCTCAGGTTTGTTTACAGCAATGCTGTGCATGGCCTTGATTGAGTTTTATTGATTGTGTAGCACAACATGCATACGATGGGCAAGCTCCCTACTAACTTGACAAGAATCCTATAGACCACCTACAGGATTCACTTGATTGGCATGTGTCTATGTCTATAACCTCCCGGGTCTCCTCTGCTTGGAACAGCCAGGCCATATAGTTGATATATAGACCACTGTAGTGTTTATGTACTTGAATTAGTATCAGATCCTCTGTAAATTGTGGTTAAGTGATGAGTGTCGTTGGGGTTTCTAAGACCTATGCTTTCCTTGCATAAAAGCCCGAAGGCCTGGAATTCCCCACTAGAAACTAACATTGTGCCAAGCAGAAGAACCAGAGCCTCACATCTTACCATCAGGATTGCAATTTTTGGGCACCTTAAAGACAATTAAAATGAGATGGGTGTGTGAGCGTTGGATGGGGAGGAGGGAGGAGACATAGGCAGAATAAAAGCATGTCTGTTACTGGTTTGATTGCAACAGGGAAGCTACTTCATTTATGTTTCATCCTTTTCAGCATAGCAACTACCCACTTTCTCTTTCAAAGAGGACAAATGAACAGGCAGTCATTGTTAGTCTTACCATAGCCAATTAGATAACAGGAAAAAGTGCAGTTTTCTTGTGCCGATATCTTGCAGATCAGTGTGATAAAAATGTATGATCATGGGCCAATCATGTTCGTTATCTGCAGATACAAGCCCAAGGTCCTCAAATGTGGTTCTGGCACAAAAGTTCTTTCATCATCAACACCTGTGTGTGGTGTTAACACCATTTTGCTCTGATGTAACCACCTAAGGACATTGCCTGGGTACCCCATCTCACACCCTCGCCCAAAAGCCAGAGTTAACTTGCTGTCCTTGGATTGAACTGTCTTAGTTCTTCACACTATCCAGCTGTGGCAAGATAAAAGGCTCCATCAACTGTTTTATCTTAGTTTTAATCTCCCATGCGGTGTCTAACCCAGTTGGAGTCCAGTGCACCCCTGGGATTTATTTTTTACACACGTTTTCACGCATTTCATTAGGTTTTTAGTAAATTGTTATTGTCATCATTTTATTCTCTGCCATGATCATGCAATGCATTTTAACTACAAACTTATAAAGTTCAGATAAGTTAATTTTAGCAAATCATTACCCAACTTAGTCAAACCCCAATACAGGTTATGAGCATTACAAGCAACAAAAAAGCTACACACAAGGTATTGATCTATATTTAAACATATAATCAACTTCTGATGCAAAGTATCCACTGATGGTTTTCCACTGAAATCACCACTAAATTCTTCAGTAGTAACTGTGTGTGTTTCAGGGAAAACATTATCAAATTCTCTTTTATTTCCTAGTAGAGTTCAGCCTCCTGTTTCTGTTTACTGCAAATGTAATAACTGTTTTCCACTGAAAGTAAAATTTGGTAAACTGTTGAAAGCACCTTAAATCCAAAATCCCTCTTAGATCTATCTCATATCTAAAAGAGATTCAATTATATTCATGCATTTTTTTCTCCATCCTGATGTTTGGAGACTTTAGAATCTGCAAACAGGAAATACAAATAATTTTAAAAAGTATATATTGAAAAAATGTCAGCTTTTGGAAGGTTACATTCCTAGAGAATGATACAGCTATAAGTAAAAAAATAAATTACATAGGCAGAGCTGATATTGTTGACAGGAGTCAGATCTTAATCTGGAGTTAACAAATCTATACTGAGTGGAAGAGAGATTTAGCAAATGTGAAAATGTGTGTGTGTGTGTGTGTGTGTGTGTGTGTGTGTGTGTGTGTACACACATGAGAATGACTTTGTGAGAGGTAGATATTGATCGAGTGAATGTGTAGCTTTTCAAATCTCTTTATACAAAGTCAGTATTGCATGGGCCCCAACGGCTCTTTCATTGAGAAATCAAAAACAAATCTATTTGTTTTCCCAAACATTAAAATGATAATCTGCTCTTCAATATGAAACTTTGAAAGCTCTCTCAACCATAAGGGGAAGGATTGTTTGTGTAGTTGTGTGAAGCTCTTCAATGTCTCTTGTATCATGCAAATACTATATTTTTTCTCCCCTCTTTCTGGTCTGCTGGTTTCTTCTGACACTGAAGAACAATTGTTGAGATACCCTCCATCCCTTCAAAGAAACGGGGAGACTTTTCTCTTTTCCTTGAGATAAGACTGTCAGACTCATTCTAATGGACGTAGCCCTGGTGGGCTCACACTGCCCCGACCAGTTTCTATGGTGGGGGGACAGCATCTCAGTTAGTCACTACAACTGGCATCTGTGACAGCTTATCAGGGGCTGTCATCTAAACCACAGTCACACAGACAGCCGTGGGCGACATTATCAGGGGCTCTGTACATCTTCTGTCTGAGGGGATCTGATGACACTGCTGTAGCCGGAAACAGCCGCCATTTCGGCTCAGGTGTCTGTGTCCACAGGAAAGAGAGAGAGAGAGAGAGAGAGAGAGAGGAGAGAGAGAGGACCCTCATCTTCCATCTGGTCTCACATAGTGCTATCCCGGGGTGGTGTGTTTTGAGATCTTCAGAAATGTGCATTCACTCACACACAAACACACATGTGTACACCACTTTAGTTCTGTCACAACACTAACGCTGTGAGCCCAGAAATCTCTGAGGTCTTAACAATTCACATCTCCAGTACCAAGGCATCTGCCTTTGAACTGACCATTCCCCTAAAGGCAATTGGTATTAGGTCCATCCTGATGCTGTGATGCATTTACAGATGAAGAAATGAAGAAAAAAGGGGAAGTTTCAATGACTGCAAAGACGGGGCACTGGACAAAACGTCCGATGCACTGTTGTTTTCTGGCATTGGAAACTTGTGGGAAATATCTTAAGTGTGTCTCCTCAGAACATGCATATCAAATATATATATAGATGTCTTTTCTGGAATGGAAAAATTACTCTATATGTGTAGTCTGAAAATTTACCTCTACCTTATGGAGGCATCTGAATATAGGAATGGCCATGCATGAATCCAAGGATGTAGCATGTGTTAGGTTGAGGTGAATATGTACTAAAATGAGAAATATTCTTTAGAGATGTTCTCTGTCCAATAGTTTATCAAACACATGCCACCTGTATTCACCCTGTGTCTGAAATAGCACGGCTACAGGGTGCTATATAAGCTATAGGCTTGTTTTTCACAGAATGATTCTTCTTTGAAATCTACACTCTATGATTAGCCTGGGACATTGGGGTTATCATGCTAGTGCATATGGACCAAGGGGTGAAGGGGTGACAAAACAGTATTGCAAAGTGATAGACTGCAAAGAGTGGCAGCAATTCCATCTTAACAAAATCATTTAGCAATTTACTGTCACATTTCAAATAATTTCACATCAAGTTATGAGAAGGTGAGAGCCAATGAATCACCTAATGGACTGCGATTCTGCATTGCCCTATTACTGAGAATCAATCTTTTTTTAGGATTGACAGAATGTAACAGATCCAGTCATTAAGTGGATCATGAAGCCTTCACAAATAGGATTGGCACACAGTGATTCAGAGTGTTTGACAAGCCTCTTTAAAGTGGCTGATAATGCAAGCTACCCTCTGGGTAATAGTCCTTCCTTCCAATGAATACATGTATGTATTTCTCAACCTAGCAATACAACCCAACCAATTACATCCTGTATCATTAATCATCTCCTTCATCAAAGTCTTTATTTCCATGGGATGCTATTTGAGGGAGAAACTTCCATCGATAAGATTTCCATTTAGATAACGAGTCAACAGCCTAGCACCTCCCCCTCCACAAAATTTCTTCCCTCCAACTCCACTTTCTATTACAGAGATCCCACTCATAGTCAATGGATAGTGTATTATTGGGTTTTAGAGAAAGAAGCAATTCATTTTCACAGAAAGGTAGGCAGACATATTATCGCCTAAGCTATCAACTGAGAAAATGCAAGAAAATAATTAAACCAACCTAATGAGACGAATGCACAAATAATTATACAGGACCAATTAGACTTTGTGTTTGGTCAACAATTAACCATCACAATTGCTTGCTTGTGTGATGTTGTACTCTTTAAATAACATTATTATCACCATTTACTTTGGTATGGTGATTAAAACCACTTGAGGAGAGGTGTGTGAGGGATGTGCTAATATGGGCAAATATAAATAACCTGAAGTGAAAAAGGTCAGTGATCATCATCTGACACAACTGGGCCTCTTCAACTCCAACAGTTTTAGCCTAAAAATACATTCAATGTGCATCCTATTTACATACAATATTATGAAAGAAATGCAGAATCTTGCCTGTCAATACCTTTTAATTTCAATTGTGTTTTAGTGAGCAGTTTACTGTTATAATGCAATAGAAGCAGTTACTTTGTATCTTATTCAGTATGGCAGCCTTTGAATATGATATTCGGGCCCACGGTTCTGTAATATGAAAAACTGCATTACACAGAAAAAAAACTGCACCTAATGGAATTTATGGATAGAGAAAAATCTGATTTTCAAGGGTTACATTGTAGGTGAATTTTTGGAGAATATTGAAATAAATATTGGTTTAAAGAAATACCTGGCACAAGAAGATGTACAACAGTTCACATAAATTGCAGTTATCAAAAACATTGTGTACAGTGTGGTAAATAGTGCAAGGTGAACAGATGCAATGGTAATAATTTATTAACTTACTTAGGCATTCAAAAATCGCAAAATACATTAATTCTGTTACTTCCTGTTGAAAGGCTTGGTGGGAGCCAGCACTTGGAGAAGTGGCTGGAAGTGCTTACATGAAGTGACCTGGAAACCGATGGAACTGAACAGAGTAAGATGAGGACATATTAAATTAAGAAAAGGAATTTGAGAAGCTGAACTGAGAACACTAAAGCACTGAAGCAGTAAACGGGCAATGGATATTGAGTAAATCTTACAAAATCCATGATGATAAAGAATTTCACTGGATCAGATGTGGACAATTTGAACTACTTTGACTAAAACAAAAATACTGAAAAAAAAAACTGCATGGGGAACCCAAAAAAGCTTGTCCAATTCCTGATGGCATTGATTGTTTGTCAAAATGAAGGACAGTGTAATACATCTTTGAAGCTTTGGAGAATAGCAGCTGGGAAAAACAGTACAAGAACTTGCAGCAGGAAAATCTTTGTTTTGCAGGAAGTTATTACAAAGATGACTTTGTGGAAGGAAACAAGAGTCCTGAAAGAGAATTCAAAGGGAAGAAATGTTGCTGAGGCAAAGCAACAATACCTTTTCAGGTATTGTCTCCACAGGTAAATAGGAGGGTAGTTTTTTTCAATTATACAGCAATCCAGATGTTAGTCTTGGCTAGATAGAATGAATGGTTTCTCGTTAATAGCTTCCGTTCTACTTCTATTGTCATGCCTTACCCACTAGCAGTGGAGGTTACAGACAGCATTGTACAGAGCTGTACAGGAAATGCAGAGACAGGAATGATGTAATGTGGCTCAGTGTGGCATGGCATAGATGTGAATCATACAGACAATGAGCAGTCATGTAACAGTGTTGCATATATCCTAAAGTTCCTTATTCTCAGGCCACAGAAATGGCCAAGGACAATGTAACACAAGGTCGACTTTTGCTTTGTTGGGCTTCAGGCTTTCCTGCTGTCCATTGAAACAGCATGACTCAAGCAAGGAATAGCGTTAGAAACTACCAGGATTTTTGCTAGGGCCGGTGCAAACTCTCTGGGTATTGAGGGCATAGCATGTGATTTTCTGATCAAAGCTTTTACTGAGCATCTCTCCCACCTCAGGCATTCCAGAATGATTAACAACCCTTATTCTATTGTAGTGGAATGCCAGGGGTTTAGAATATAATAGACAGCAATACCCCCATTCATCCCTACCAGTGTTGCCGGAGGAACTGAAGAATTGACTACGGAACGCAAACAGGACAGAATTCCAGTATTCAATTAACATTTTCCTTAACTTTGTCCAAATAAATACTTTTTGTGTGTGCATGCAGGGAGGGGATAGGGGGTTATGTATCCATTTATTTTACACTTGGGCATTAGAAATATTGTGAGTCCAATATTGATAGTGCACAAGAGTAATAACCAATACAGTAACGATAAATTTTTATCTGGCCATTATGTTGCTTTCAGATTAGTATGAAATGCAGGCCTGAGGTGACAGATTTCTGTCATGGAGGATGTGAATCTTCCACCTGCAGCATCTTGTTTGGTGAAAGTTATATGGGCAAGTATTGCTTTGGTTTGCTTTGACTGCATGTGCATTTGATTCAACTTGCAATATGTTGTTAATTTTAGGCCATGCACGTAACAGTAAAAAATATTGGATGTGTTATTCCTGAATCAAGCAGATATGACGGGAGAGTGGGGAATTTGTATTTTCTGTGCATAAGGCTATCATATTGAACTGTCAAAGGGAATACTGATCAGGACTGTATAGCAGCAAGGGTGTTATTAAAATTTGAATGCCTGCTGACTTCTATAATTCTTGGCTTCGGTTGTCCATGGGAGATTTATACAGGATTATGGGAACAAAGTGAGTGTACCAATAGAAATGGGGTGGTGTTTGAAGAGTATATGGATGACAAGGTTTGTTTTAACATGATGCTTAAGGTACTATAGTGAATGTGGGTACACATGTTTGTCACCTGTTGACCATTCTCTAATATCCAAAAGCCTTGCTGACAAGTGTGAATTAATAAAGAACTGACGGTGCAATGGAAATGGAACTGTCTATCTGTTTATATAGGGACATCTAAAAAGCATTGCATTGTTGGGATGTGTGAGGTGAGTATAAATATTTATTTATACAGTAATCATAAAATGTATACAATTATTTAGACATGACAATGATGCATTTCATTTAAAAAGTGTTTTGCAATGAAAGGGGGGAACAAGCCACAGTCACCATTGATATGTAGCACCCACCTGGGTGATACACAGTAGCCTATTCACACCAAATGGTTATCTTACGTCAACAGAGGTGGAGAGAAAGGGCATTATTGAGTCAGTTAAACAGGGAGATGATTAGTTGGCAGGTTGAGGCAGGCAGGATGGGAATTTTACCAAGCTGCCTGGGAACCCCCAGGTCTCTGCAGTAAATGCCATGGCTGATATCTGCAATGACAACAGTGATTCTGGACCTCATTTTGACATCTCATCTGAAAGACGGAAATAATTATATGTAAGAGAAAGAGGCTCAGAATGAAAACTGGGAAACTGTTCTGCGGTGGATTTATGACAGTTCAGTTGTCACAGAAAGAAATCAGATATTAGCCAAACCATTTTTTTTTTACTATGGGTATGTGGCTCAGTACTCAGTAGCAGAAACCTGGATTGACAAGCACAGAGTTATACAGTCTGAATGGGAGCAGAGCATGTGAGGAGAGTGGAGAGGGACTGGAGTGAAGTACAGAGAGGACATAATTTGGCTGGAGTGAAGAGCAGGGCTCAAAAAGGTGGAATGTAGCTTGTTCCTCCCACTCCAGTAGAGTTCCAGTAGCGCTAACTCATACGCTGTGACCACTCTCTGATAGAAAACACAGACCAGCATGCTGCTTCATCCTTACCCTGACTCGTTTGTAATTTCACAAACAAGTTACAGGTCACAACTACCATGTGGTCCAAAGAGTTAAATGATCTCACCACAGACATTTTCTGCCAAGTGAATGTACTTAAGCTTTGAAAACTGTTTACAAGACATTTCTTTTATGGTCACATTTAAATAAACAGAAATTAGGCTGTAGCAATAAGGTTACTGTAGCAATGTAAGCTCTACATCAGTCTCTAACTGAATTTATAAATATGTAACAATATTAAGTTTATTGAAACTTTAAAAATGGAATTGCAGTCTTGGGGATTACAGCATTAAGTTAGTTATGGAAAGGGGTTGTGCAGACTTGAGTCTGCTTAGTCAACCTTTTCTCTGGTCTGCCAATTACCATTCATTGCCATAATCACCATTCATGAGGGATGTCCCTAGTCTGGGATCTCACTGTATATAGGCAAACCTCTCAACTTTGCATACAAGGGACCAACCAGTCTTGAACCTGTGTATGTACTGAAGATATTGACAATCTTGTTTGACCTGCACTACAAGGAGGATTTGCAGCTCTACATCACAAAACGTAGTATACCTGACTTGACAGAACTTTAAATCCTCTTCTTGCTGGGATCACATAGTTACTGTCTTTTACCTGGTTTTGCCTGGAAAGGAGTCTAATTGAGGTCAGACCCATGTGGGGGTTCCAGTAATGCAGTACTTCATGGAACTGATATTGCTGAGGTACTGGCTAAGCTGGCTTTGAAATGCCGTCAAGCAGATATCAGTGTGACCCACAGCAGGGCAGAGGCCAATTTCCTCATTAAAAACAGTATCTTATCAATGGCAGGTACCCTGGAATATCCAGGGAGGCACAGAATAACAACAGAGAGGTATGGTAACAGCTGAGTGAGGGGGAAATTCACTGAGAGAGGAAATTGAAAATCCGAGACTGGGGATTGTGCATGCTGAATTGAATCAGTATTTAATAAGTAAAAAGTTGTGTGGGTTTATGTCTGCATTTTTTTTGGAGCCTGGGAGAGTTAAATATGTTTTCCTGAACTGTCCTCTTTACAGTATCTGAGGGAAACAGAGAAGGGCACTCATGGTTATATGAAAATTAGGGAGGATAGTTCACGCTATAGACAGACTGCTGGAAACCTCACTGCATTTCAGAGATATGAATGAGTCACCAAGTGCACCTACTATAACAAGCCCAATACTATTCCTCGTTAGCCTGTTATCCTGTTTAAAGCAGGCTGTAACTATTATTAGGATTAAATATTTTTGCATATTTTGCAAAACCATTTTGGTTTTGACATGTCTGATGGCTTTTCACAATTTTGTGTGTGGGTGTGTGTAAGTGTGTATGGTCTTTAAAATTACAGCTGAAACATTGTTTGAGAAAATATGTATGCTTATGTTTATGGTGCAGCTGTGTACCTTTCCCAGCCATGGTCTGAGGTCTGAGGCAACAATTGGCTGAGACCAGCCAGGAATAAATAAGAGGTAAGCAGGTTAAACTCATAAGTGTCCTTATAATTAGCAGTCCCACTAGGATGGATAGGTTCCTGCAGGTTCAGGAATTGAACTTATGTTGACTCTTGGATTGATAACATAGTTTGTGACTGTGACTAACAACATAGTCTCTTATGTTGACATAAATGATAACATACTTCAATTAAGGGAGGAAAAAATGATGTTATTTGGAAGACATATGTTCTTAGTCAATCCCATTATGTATGAGTCAGAGATTAGATTTGACATATTATCATTTTCCTCTGCTGTGTTTTTAGTTATCGTGGCAAAGGCAGTACCTCCCCTGGGAATCAAACCTGCAATCTTCTAGTCAGAAGCCCATTTCCTCAACCAATTTCCCATATAGCTGTGTGTTACAAAAAATGGCAACTGAAACATGGTAACTCTTCTCTGTCAAGTGAGAGGTGAAATAAATGAATAGCTGGATAGCGCAGGACTCGTGAAGGTCTGACTAGAAGGCATGTAGTTCAATTAAAACTGATGGCATGTTTGTGCAGGTAATGATTATTCTTCAGTGCCACATCGACTGCGGTCTTCCACAATCACATCTCTCTTCAACCAGGAATCGATACTGCGGGGGAGTGATTTATTAAAAACAATTTTGTCTTCCAAGATGTATGATTTATCATACAGTAGTGCAAAAGGTTACATTGCCAAAAGTGATGTGCAATCATTAGATTTTACTTTGTCTAAATTAAAAATCTATGACTGGCCTCAAGAAACTCTGTATTGCGTCTTTATGCATACCACAAACTTAAAGTAGAATTGATCCGTTGTGTCCTTCCATTTTTCTTCTGTGCCTTGCTGTATAGTTGCTAATGCATGGCCATAGATGTGTACACACAACAGTAATAGCCTCTTAGATGGATCTGAGGCTGTCTACACATCACAATTTGGGTTTTCTGGTTTTGGAGCCAAAGAATGGCATGGAAATTCTTACAGAATGTGTGTGTGAAGGCACCAGGGTTTTAATTATGGGAACCTTTTGATAAACAAATGTGCTGCTTCATTCCCGGCCAAAGAATATGTCTCCACATACGAAAGTCTTCTTTTCACAAACAAGATTCACTGTGCCAAAGAATGCATGGTTATCAACTGAACGCATGGTTTAAGGTCTCCCCACAGCTTTTACCCAGCTATGTGAAATTCTATGGGGTGCTTCAGGTATGTGCTAAAGTTATATCTTACTCTTAGTTGTTACATTTAGTAATTAGTAATTCCTGAGGGGGAAAAAAAAACTACATAATGTTTGGCACAAGAAAGATGTATGCATGTATAGGGATTATTTAATGACCCTGCCAACATTTACAAACACTACATTTTACAAACTTAAAATGTTTATCTCTGTATGTTTTGATATGAAGACATTCATAGTGGTATTTCACCAGCTGGGCTGGTAGGTTTGGACTGCATACTTTGGTTGGATAATACACCAAATTTTTCGTACATTTTTATCCTCATATGCTCATGTTAGTTAGCGATTGCCATTCATACTGTGAGAAGAATTAATCATTTCCTGTATTGTAACGTTATAATGAAAGTTGCTATGGCAACTTTAATGCATTCACTTTCAACTCAGAAGTAGTAAATAAGATTGCATTTGGGAAACAGTTTCCTATTCATTTAGGGCAACTTTGTCCTTCTGCCAGGTTTCATCAACCAGAACTTTGTTTAAGTTTGTTTTTAATTATCAAAATATTATTAACATATTCTGTGGGATTACTTGTATGAATATACTGGTGGCATGGAATATACGTTCCATGCCACTATTAAGCCCTTTGTAGCCTTTTACAGCACCTTTTGGTTTTAGGTGAGATGTTCAATGCAGTTTGACAGAAAAAAATAAAAAAAAAGCTTTTCATATAAGGGGGATGTGACTAGTTTGAGCTATTATCTACAAACTAAGCACTTTCCTGTCAATGCATGCTTCATCACAGCTTCATATTTCAATAAAAATAGGTATGTGTTCTGGCAATGAATTCTCTGTGATTCTATACTGTCTGACTGTCACTGTACTTTAAATGTGTAATAGCAACGGACATCTGATTAATTAACTCTGAAATGAAAGACAACCCTTCAACTTTTCTCATTTGATTGACTGACAACCTTTAACTTTGCATATGTGTATAGACATGTGGGATATTTTTCAGACAAACGCCGTGTATACACTGGTGAAAGACGAAAAGAGAACAGCTGTCAGAAAACATGCATCACACTCAAATGATCAGACCTTGTCTCTCACCCTCCCAGACACCCTTCTTGTCACAAAGTGTCATGTTGATGAAACTAACAAGCAAACAAGGCGAGCAAAGAAGGCTGTGCAAGGCACACTGCTAAATGTCAAGTGTGATGCACCTGACACAATACAGAGAAATTCCGCTCTGTAATACTTGCTTATGGAAAAAATGAAAATATGATGAACAAAATATGTGCTCTAATTAAGCTTGTGTAGATGGAAAAATATCAGAGAACATTCAATATCTGGAATTCAATTGAACAAAGCCCAATCCACAGACCCACTCTAATGTAAAGGGAGTCACAGTCTGATTTGAAGAAATAAGAACAGCCTATTTGCATTGCTTGTTGTCATTAGCCAGTAAAGATGTATATAATCTGTGAGAAGCATTGTCCAACACTACTACAAGCATGATATGAAATCATGTTAAATTGCCACTGGTCACAATGGCGACATTAAAAAAACCAGTGAAAATAATTCTGTGTTCATCACTCAGAATACAATTATGGCACTTTTGGTGTGCTGGGAGACAGACCTGACACCTTAACGTAATATAAAAACATGGATTTAATGAAATTAATAGAGGAAAAAAAATGTTGACCGTGTTCTGAATGGGTTATTAATCATATCATTAATAAGCAAACTAATGCAAAATAAGTAAAAATTGGAATCATAATTAGATCACCCCTGAGATAACTGCTAGATTAATATAGTAGTATGGAATATTTAGCTGAAAAAAGTGGAAAAAAACAGACCAAGTTAAAGGTGTTTTCCTTATGTAACTTCCACAGAAGAAGTTTGATCAGTTGAGTTATCCTTTGTTTTTTGTTCTTTTTCTGTTTCATGTTCATATCACCTGTCTTCTTGCAGGACACTTGGTCTGACACTCTTTCCTTCTGAGCTCTTTTGAAGAGGAAAGGTGACCTACCTTCAGTCAAAGAGGCCGTCTTACACACGCCAGTGAATCCATTGTCACACGTCTCAGGGAAGTGCAACAGTCTGCTTCTCCTATCTGACCATTTCACTGAAACGCTACTTTGGAAGGGGCTGAGCAAAATGCAAGTGGGCAGCTCAGCTGATACAGCAAATACATTATTGGATTGATGTGTCGTTTGGTTAGTGGTGCGTTCACAGGTGTCTGTGAATTTTGTAGAAAGAAGTAGTTCCACTAAACCAGGTCTTTTAAAGGAATGGAAGTGCTAACAGGACATTTAAAGGGGTCAGTGAATACATCACTGTAAATGGAGGACATTTGTGTACAGTGCTATACAATTTTAAACCAATTCTGTATTTTCCAGTTGTATGTTTTCTATCAAAATGTGTTTGTTGGGTTAGGGTTGTAGGCTTAAGTCTTTCAATGCATTTACTCTGTAAATGTAGAGAAAATGTGACTGACAGTGGCATATACAGTGATGTGCGGTCAGGGTAGGCAGAGTAGGCAGTGCCTCGCCAAAGCTAAAAAGAAATGTTGAGATTACATGATAGTTACAGTATCTATTGATCATTTCTTCATAGTTATAATTCATAATTTCATAAATTGTATTTATTTATTTCATTTAAATTTTTTTTCATAGTTCATAATTTGTCTCAGGATGACACATACTCCAGTAAAACTAGTCAGAATAGTTGTTTTAAAAGTATAGTATGCTCCTTTTGCCACAACTTGCTCCTAAAAACTACCGTTCCTGAATGCTGAGGCAGAAGCTGTCTGTGCCTGTCTGCACTAAGGCCAGTTTCGTAGATTTGCACATGTGTAGTTGGTTCTCACACTGTGTTGAATGATCAACGTTGAGGCAAAGAACGACCCTGTCTTAGCACTACAGTCTATGGCTCTTCCATGTCAGCTCCATCTCGCTCTGGACCTCGCTATAGCCCTTCCCTGACTAGCAGTGCACCTGTTACAGACGTGAGTGTGTATGACCATCTGCTGCGAGTAGCTTCACGGCCATGGTCAGCATGGATATTTCTTACTTACAGATTTTCATCAACACATTTGCATCATCGGCACAGGAGAGATTTCTGAAGTGGGGGGACACCAAACTATGAGCAAAAGGTCTCAACTTTTAAGCTTATAAAATATTTTTTTTTCTCAAAGGTGGGGGGACGGATCAGGGTCCCTATGAAACTGGGGGGGGACATGTCCCCCCCCACACCCCCATCCCTCCCGCCATCTGCAACCCCTGCTCTGCAGTACATGAAAAACTGTTGTGTGAAAAAGGCAGAAAAGCTAACAAAAATAAATAAAAACAAATTTCCATCACTCCAACAAATCAAGTGAAGAAAAAAACAGAGTTCTGATGTACTGCTAGAAGATGAAAAAAAATCCTTCAAGATTTGATTGAAATGAAAATATGGTCTTTGATCTGGAACATGGGGGGAGGTATAGATGTTGCTCTCAATGTCAAACTGATGTAGTGGTCTTAACAACCTGCTGATATCATAATTACATCACTCAAGCCATGACAGCACTGGGGGCATCTGACAGGTGGAGCTGGCATGGTACCAACCGCCACTGGCAGGCGGGTGGTGTGTCAGAACAGCAGTTTGGCCGAGCTGCAGTCAGGCAGGAAGGTAAGGTGAGAGAGGACCCACACTGAGCAGTTGATTCCACACAATCTATTTACTGAATTAATTTCTGTTTTTAAATGTTGAAACCTTTTAATAATAATCATTTCATAATGCTATCTACATATTTTGTTGTGGGAAATTATTTTTTGCTACATCTGTCTTGGCAGCTGTCCAAGTAATTTGTATATTTTTCAGTGGCAATCTTTCAGGCATGAAAAGATTGCGGTTGGAGCATGGGAGATATGAGCCTTGTGGAGACTGATCAGTCTGCGTAAACCTTGGACATTTTCATGGCTAAAAGACTCACATGAAATGAGAGCTGAGAAAGAGGCATCTGTCTTTACGTGCTGACCCAGATGTGCCACAGTACGTTAAGGTCCGCTGTACCTTTTCCACCACCGCTGGTGTTTAGGTCAGTGACGGCCGCTCACAGTCTTCATTTACTTATTTATGCATTTATTTGTTTGCATACTTTTATTTTTATATTCAAGAGCTTCATCAGAGGGGACATGCCTTCACGCATTAGGACGAGCATGTTAACCTTAGCGTTTTAAACATATACACAATGTAGTTGCTTAGATGTAAGTAATGACTGAATGTGATGTCATGGCATTTGCTTATACACTTCCTACAGAAGGTGTAAATGTGGGATGTGAGCATGAAGATGAAATCTCACTGTACACTGAAAATGAATGATTCCTAAAACTTCCTTTTCAGGTGATGTTGTATCCTATACTTTATAAAGGAACAAAGTCATGACCGAAAAGAAAAAAAAATAATATACAATCTGTCTGCAATTGAAGGTGAACTGCTTTGGCCTTTTCTCCAGCTCAGAGCTTCAGATCGAAATACCATTTTTTGATGATGCAGCCATTGGAATGAGTGAACACAAGGTTGAGGCGTCAGTCAGATCTAACACCAAATTTACCAGTCTGCTCTGCAGATCCTATTTGTTTTACATGATTTTTAATCTTTTCAGACTAGAGCCCATTCAAGCAGATATTTCCTCGGTGATGGGAAGCAGAGACATCAAGAGCTGCTATTATTAGCTCATTATTAGTCAGTGAAGCATGGTGAAGCCAGACGGCTCAGCCTGCCACTACCCTCCCAGTCACCAGTGCTCTCCGTCAAGACAGCCACGTCCACGACAGCAGCCCCTGGCTGTGCGTTGATCAAACTCCCCACCCTCCTTGGGCAGACGCTGAAAATGGAAACGAAACAAGTCCACGATAATAACATGGGCACATTGGACTGGAAGAGATTGTGAAATCTGCTCATGTGGACATACCATTCCCGGGAATGGTTTTCTTTTGTATTTCTAATTGTTCATCAACAACTTGTTTTATATTTGACTGGGATAAAAGACTACTTATTTCTAAAGTATTTTTGTATTATTTATTTCAGTTCCAAACCCTTTGTAAACTATTGTAATATGGCATATGCGGTATAAACTGTTTTTGTGTTAAACAGCTGTAGTGACTTATGAAGGGGAAAAAAACAAACAATGATACTCTTAAAATGCATGAATGCACAGGCTACTGTTTTTTCAAGGGCACTGATTAAACAACGCCTACTCAAAAGAAACTCATCCTGAAGGTAAATCTACCTTCTTTCCTGGAGGTAAATAAGGCATTATTCAGCCATTAGTTAAAGCATGAAAAACAGAAGAGCACTGCAAAACAACAGCTGAACATATAGGTAGGTGAGTTGAACATATGAAATGTGATTACTTTAACATTTCTGGAACCAAAGACATGTTTTTACCACATAACATAACCTCCAGCTCAGTGAAATCCTAGCATTCCCTAATAGGTTACCTTAGTACATTAGTGACTTTCAAAATTCAGTGACAGTAAGTTTTCTTTCAATCAGACTCAAAGCAGACATACTCTAATCTAAAATGTTTCTTGCTTCCTCACTAAGAACTGTCATCACAGAGTAAAATTATGTCTCTCTGAAAGTCCATTAAATCTTCATTGTCACTCAGCATCCATATTACATAGTCCTTCAGTTATTGTATACAATTACAACCTCATAGGAGGACCAATTATGGAAGTAAATGTATATGTATATGAAATATCTTTTTTTTATTTGGTTGAATAAACACACATAAATGCTTCTGTACAGGTTGTCTTTTATCATATATTTACCATCAGCTTCCTCAGATTAACGCTGTTTCAGGAGTACTAGTGATGGAAACAGTGATATTGAGAGGAATGTACTCTACTGATAGACCAGAGGGAAGATAAATATCAATCTATATCTAGCTCATAATGGCTGCACCGTGGACTGAAATGTGTAATACCGGGGGACAGTAGTGGCAGTAGCAGCCTCCAAACAAACTCGTGTGGTAATGGATTGCACATCCTGGGATGCATTTATAGAGCTCCTTTTCATGGTCTCAAAGAATTTAATAAAAGGGATGCTGACCTCAGTCACTACTGATGTGTAGCACCCAACTGGGTGCAGCACCGCAGCCATTTTGTGTTAGAAAGCTCAATACACATTAGCTAAGGTGAGGTGAGTCAACTGCATATACCTGTCATGACAGCCGATTTGGAGTTCACTCTTAATGCCAACCCTGTCGTGACAGGGGTCCTGTAACTCCTGTGAGGTGCTGTGTTTATCATTAAGGACAGGAGGGTAGGTATACCAACAGATAAAATCTCTTTAGGAGTTGATTCTTTCATTTAGTTGAAAGTAATTTTTTTAAATCATCTATATTGCATAGTCCTACATATTACAAGGTTCACATTGCATGAATTATAAGTATGGGAAGAATAAAAGTAAAGAATAAATTTTAAAGTCAGTTTTAAAATGTGTGACATTATCAAGTTTAAACATGAGGCACTGTACTGACATAATCCATATGCATCACAAGCAAGAAATCGTGTGATTAACAAACAACATTTATTTTTATTTGAAAGTTTTATCTAATATTCACCTTGTAATACCAGGGCAGACTTTTACACTAGAATACTAATGTGATATGGGCTGAATCCAGATATAAGTAGCTTATTCCTACAATGAGGAGGTACGAGAAAATGCACATTGAGCAACGAGCTGACCAGATAATGGGCCTAAGAGTGGAACTCTTTTTTGATATGAAAATATGTAAAACAGCAAAATCAATTTTCATAATTGAAAATGTAAAGAATGTCCATAATGTAATGAAGACAAAAGGTAATATGCTAATTCATAAAGAATGCAGGCAACTATCCCAACTTAAGGTAGTTATATGAAATGGCAGTATCTTAGCAACAATAAGGTTATGAGGGCATCTCAGGAGATGAAGATGAAGGAACAAAATCCAATAGAATTATAGTTCAATATTATGGAGTGCATAATACTTGTGACAGAAGAATAAAATTGAATGACTGAACTTGAACTTATGTGTCACAAACATTTTCCACTAACTGGTCTTTCAAATCAGCATTCTTAATTTACCAGAGTAAAAAAGGCCATTTGTCATATGCCTTTTCATTCTCACACAAAATGGTTAAAAGCCTTCAATCTGCATTAAATATGAGCATTCAATATTGCACACAAAACGAGTTTATTTATTCTTTATCCTTGATCTGTAAACTTCCTCCTATCTCTAATGATAGGTCCATGCTTAAACTTACCTTTTTGTCAAGCATTTTAGAGAAATTGGTCTTCAACCTATTGTTGTTGCTAAAATAGTCTGCCAATTTTGTCAACATTACATTACAGCTATCCTGCATGCACTTACATCACAGTCATTTAGTGGATGCTTTTATCCAAAGTGACTTACAGTTGATTAGGTTAGCCAAGGGCCAATCCCCCCTGGGAGCAATGTGGGGTAAAAGGCCTTGCTTAAGGGCTTAACAACAATGGTCTTCTTGCTGTGGCTACACTGGGGTTTGAACCACCAACCTCAGGGGTCCCAGTCATGTACCTTAGCCACTAGAATACTGGCTGTCCAGCCAATTGGCTGCTCAATAGGCTTGTATTTTCTCTTGGATGAATTCAGTGTACACTTGTTGCTTTTGCATCTCCAGCTAGTGAAAAATCCTGTAGCTTGGCTTTTAAGGAGAACAAAAAGTGTGACCACTGGATACCAGTTTGTTTTAGAATTGTTTTTGCAGATTTTCTGTTTTGGTACAGCTGGATCAAAATGTATGACTGAAAAAGCATGTGTTTAGTCTTTCTAGCTTTAAATTTTGTGTCAGTACTCTTGTAATTTGGGGTACAATGTTATTTATTTAATTTCATGCATTATTGTAGTCTTCATTGTATCCACTATACTGCAAAGCACTTTGACTTTGCATTTTTGTCTTTTTCAGGATGCAGTTAATGTAATACTGTTTCAATCAGAAGGAAGCTACAGAAGATGAATGCTAACATCTGCTAAAACATTGAACTCCTTGGCCATTATTAAAAGAATACAGATTACCACCAAGTACCTAAATTAATTCATTGTGTGAAATATTCTAATAACTATAGAGCCAGACTGATGACAAATATAATTGAATTATTTTGCTGAATAATTTTCATTGCAACTCTACACATCTTGTTCATGAATCTTGGAGGCAAACTCACAGACTTTAAGTACACACTTAAGAAGTACTGCATCACAGTTTCTGTGGTTTGTGTCTGAAATGAAATGGAAATTGAGTCATATCATTTCTATTGCTGGATCAGGAGAAGGCATTGATCGTCACCGCCCGTGCGCATCCATCACGTAGCTTGCAGCTGGAGTTTCCTGGCGCTTTTCATCCCTCAAACCCAAATTGTGAGGAAAATTGCTCTTCATTGTGCTCTCATAACAGAGTGCGGGCTGATATCTGAAGCGGGTAATGTGGCCTATTACAAGTTTTTCCACTCAAAACCCTTTTGTGATCTCACAAGCAACCACTGATCTCCATGTATATGCCAGTGAATGGCCTCATTAATCCTGTCAGTCAACAACAACAACTGAATCATCCTCTGAATCTCGAGGGGGAAAAGGATTTTAGGTCACATTAGGGGGCACAGCACCGCTGAATAAGCAATCACAGCGGTATCACTTCATTTTTTCCTTCTTTTTCGCTCTCTCTTTTTCCCCTGCCGTTTATCTCCCTTCCTCGCTCCCACTCATCTTTTAAAATTTGCAGTGATTTTTTTTGAGTGATGTGCCTCTCAGCGGGACACTCAAATCGCTGTTTTATCTGGGCAATTAACATTTATTTGACCTCGTCACAGCTGACATCTCCAATGAGCCGGTTCTTCAACTTATCAAAAAAAAAAAGACAACAAACTGAGTTTTGGACAATAGGATCTCCAGTGGAAGATTTATGAAATTCAAATAACTTCCAAGGGGTTCAGGCATGAGCAAGTTTTTTAAATAAATAAAGCAAATTGAGAATGTATTATTGACTTTTCTGTGGTTTCAACCCTCACTTAGTTGGGCCATCTTTCCAGTGGCAGCCTTTGCACTTTGCAAATTAGCTTTGAAAAAGATGCTGGAAGAGCACGTGTTTGACGTCTCCAGCTGTGTGAGAAGTTGCTTCTGGTATTTAGTGGGTGACATTAACAGTGCTCGGATGCAGCGCTCTGTCGTGTCACAAAACGCCCAGCTAAAAGCCACATTGACCAAGGGGGTTAAGCAACTGGCAACTGGTTAATTACATTGGGACCTCTTAAGTTTTGAGTGTCATTGAATCCATATTTTACTAAAATGAAATATTCCCGACTTGAAGAAGTCGCAAATCATTATAGGTGTCATTTTCACTGTTGGATAAGCATGAGAATGAAGTTTAATTTGCAATGGGATATGTCGATAAGAACTGAAATCTCTTCAATGTATGCGTAATAGCCATAAGTACTTCTAACACTCCCATTTTGAAAGGTTTTAAATCACTGCATTACATTTATACAACTTGAACAGATTAAAAGTTTTAATGTTTATGTTTAATTACAACAGTTTACCAGTTGTATCTCTGTCAGTATTCAATAATTGGGTAAAACATCTATGGTACAGAGCTCTGAGCAGCTGGCCCATAAAGGAAGGGGAAGCTTCACTGTTGTTGGTTTTGTGGTATGACCATAGACAGGCTTCAGATGCCTGAATGAACTGAACAAATGAAATTGTCGGAGGTCCGTACACAAGGCCAATAAAGCCCTCACAAAAAGGTGTTATCGCATACTGATAAAAGCACTGGGAGGTCCAGATAAGGTGAAGAGGGGAAACAGACAGAGAGAAAAAGCCTATGAAAATTGTTTCCTGTTTCCTTTATCCTTTACTTTCTATCCTCATTTTTTTCTCAAAATTATAGTTTTCTTACAACACAGTTAAGAAGTTATTTCTTCTTAAGTGGAGTGAGTAAGAGAGACTCCAGGTCTGAATGATCTAGAGGGAAGTCAGAGTGTTCTTGTGGCTGTATATTAAGCCCAGTATATTGCATGAATCATGTGAAGTAGATCCATTCATTGTCTAGGCCATTTAAATTGTCTTGCATTTCAAAGAGAATGACTGAGTCATTTTCTTTTTTTTTTTTTTTTTTTTTTTGCCACTGCCAGAAAAAGCCAAGTGATCCTCATTAATCATATAGGTTATCTGTCAAATGGGTTACTGGTTTGATTGTACATTTTTCTGTAAAATGCTTTAGTTTTGGCTTTTTGGTTCTCCAGATTTTGTACTAATAGTGTAGTCAATAGTATATTGAACTGTTATAGCTTTAAATATGTGTGTGTGCGTGCGTGCGTGCGTGCGTGCGTGCATGCGTGTGTGTATGTGTGGGTGTGCGTGCATATCCACATTCATGTGACCTTTGACCATGAGATACATGTCTGTCCTGACACACACACACACACACACACACACACACACACACACACACACACACACACACACACACACACACACACTATGCAAACTTCTCTCAGTATATCGTGAAAATCTGTCCCCACTGAGTAAAACTAAAGGAGCCATCCTTCGGGTGAGATTAAACCGCACTTCCCTGAAGCAGAGCTGGGGGCTGTCAGTAGCCAGTACGCTCAGCCACAGCTGCCCCCCGTGAAGGAGCAGTGTCATGAGGACCCCCACAGTCCATCACGCCAGGCGAGAAGCGGGGCGAGGGCAGCGCGTCCTCTGCTGAGCCGCTGTTCCGAGAGGGCTCTCGCTTTGACATGTTCCGCTGTTGCGTAGCTGGATCCTCACTGAGGAGGTGATCAATCAACCCCGGGCCGAGGTGACAGGCGGGCAGATGACAAGCACCTGCACCTCGACCATGGCCCCCGAAACATGGCAGCTGTGCCCCCATAGAGGAGGGAGGGAAAGGAGGAGACAGACAGACAGACACCAGGGCGAGGGTTAGCCACATCTGCTACCAGCACATCCGCGGCCAGCTTGGGCATGTGATGGCAAAGCATCTGAGAGTCTGAGTGCTGATCTAGGGCAGGGACTGGTGCCGGAGTGACAGAGACATTATTGTTTTTTGCACAATTTAAACCCCTGAGCGGGAGCAAGGCCGCCCCTGATATGGGACTGTTCATATCTTACCCTTATCTACTATGAGCCGAACAGCAAGACTGGACATCAGATCCCCCTCCCTGCTCTGCCTTATGGTCTACAACATATCATAACAGTATGGAGGGCTTTTTAATTATCAAAAACAAAATAAAATTCTTGTTTTCAGATAAGGTCTCAGATTTAACACCCATTATTTAACTCTCAAACAGCATTTCATTAAATATACTGTCATCATTACCATGTTATCAGCCCATCATAAACCTGTACTGAATGAAACCTACTGTAATGAAACCTTCCAAATACAAAAAAATCGTTCGTAGTTATTTTTCCTGAACACATACTTTGCAATGCTCTATATGTGTTCTTTGTAATAAAACAAAAAAATTGATGGGATTCTTGAAAATAAAGTTCTTGTTTTTATTCTTGTATTTTTCTGTAGCTGTGACATACTTTCAAAGTTAATGTATTGAGGATATCAGCCTCTAAAACCATGATTTTATCTCATATTATTTATTTTATATTTTAATTTTAATTTGCTTTTGGCTATGTATCCATTGACATAGGAAGTATTTTGGTGAGGGATATGGGAGTTTAATATGAGGCTGGCTACTTCGGAGTATAATTAATCAACCTTTTCTTATAGTTATGGCTAAAAATGAACACATTTTGTATTCATATGTATGTGTAAAATATATTGGATTTTTTGTGACTCAATCACATTATTGCCATGGTAGTTTCCCTAGTCAGTTACTTTGAGCGCCAGCTTCTTGGAATGCACTCCATTGGGATGCTCTGTTTCCCTACAGCCTTAGGGTCTTTAATTTCACATGAATGCAAAACATGTTCATACGGACAGTGGCTGTGATTCTGCCTTTTCTGTCCTATGTACCACATTATTCCTTTTAAATATTCCTCTCTAATGAAAAAAGCAATGATCATGTTTAAACCTCTATCAAGACATATATGTCCTTAACATTTATTTGAATTTATTATTTTAAAATTTACATAGTTCTAAAACCATTAGTTCTAAAACCATTAACGTCAGATTACTCCTAACACAATGCGAACTATGTTCCCTGGCTAATTTGAAGATCTTGCCTGTCAAAATTCCACAAGGCATGCATTGGGTTCCCTTGGCACATGTTCTGCTTATTTTATTTGAAGTATAACGTTGGTTTATCTGTCTAGTAAGTTCTTGGCTTATCTCCTGCAAGAAAAGTGCAACTGTCACTTGTTGATATTCATCATAAAACGTCAGGGAAGGTGTAGATAGTTGCGGAGTTTGACTGCTAAATGTGTCATGTTTGATGTTAACAAACTGCTTGATGGTGTAGATGTTAAGTCACTCCTTTATCCCGCAAGGAACGATCGAGCACAAAAGTTGTTTTTCTCATTTAGTTCTCTGTCTCAACAGTAGTTTCTGGAAATGGAAATAGTGCTCTGATACAAACCTCAATTACATAAAGAGAATTGAAACAGATGATGGGGATTACAATGCCCATATATCAGAAAATAATTGAAAAACCCCTGTAACAATAATACATACAGCAATTGTTTATCTGAGCAGTATTTCTGTTTTCTTATTGCATAAACCTTATTCACAAAGCAGTCCTTTGAGTCATTTTGTTTTGTCCTCAGTGTTTTGGCCGTGGAAAACGAGTCGTTATCGCAGTTGAAGTACCCCAGGTACTTCAGCGATCACCATTTTAATCATGCATTCTGATTTTCTGTGGTAATTATTAAACTTTGATAAAACATCTGGATGATAGATTGTGATTAACACTGGTGAGTGCCAGCCTCAGTCTCCACCGTAACAATGTTGTTTTGATAAACACTTTAAACCTTCCAAGACTGCATAATGCATTTATCTCTTTCTGTAGTCACAATGATGAAATGCAGTGCAGTGGAGAATAATATTTCAGCTGAAAGAAGAAGAAACTTAATTTTTTTTGCCATTTTTGAATGAATAATTGCAAAAACAATGTTATGGTAGAAGCTGTAACATACGGACTTCATTAAGAGTTACAGATAAACCAGCCAAATCAAACTTGGTAAGTTGGGAAGAAATATGGGCAATTACACCTCATCAATATCCAACTCTTTATCCTGACTGGTGCGACAATGCAAGCATTGAGATGAAACAAATCACAAATTTCATTGATGAAGGAAAGAAAACCAAAATATGAACAACATGAAACAAAGAGGCATGTCTGAGCACTATTGTTCATGAATACAATGCGGGGAAATCTAATGTTTCTGGAGCTAGAACAAAATCAAACAATCTGAAAAACTTATCAAAAGGCTGAAAGTCATTGCAAAGGAACCTTATCTCACTGAAAAAGTCAATGGAGACAAAAATACGGAATGTTCTATAATGAGATCCAAACTACTGCTGGTGCGATTGTTGTCAACTTCACACGTGACTCATCATGGTGTTTTTCAGATGTATCTCACATTCTATAGTTTTTTTTTTTCTGCACTATAATCCAAGATTCAACATTGGCATCTTAGAGAAAGAATGAGTATGGGATCATATCATAACTCATCCATTTCAACATTAACTGAATGCTTTATGTCATGGTTAAAAATGAGTACATGTGACAGATGTGACATTGCTTTTCTGTTGGAAAAGCTAATGAGCAAATGTTATTTTTCAGCCAGTTCTGCGAACTCCTCTGTCACCGCTCTCTGCTTTCACTGTAGAAGAATGTCATTGAGTAAGTGCTTTTGTTGTTGAGTTTATATAAGGACTGTAATCAATATGTCTTGAAAATTTTTAAACTATGAACTGATTTAAAAGTTGCAGTCATTTCACAGGTCTGAAATATATAGAGCAAATATCATTAACTTTGTATTTATACAGCAATACGTAGAAGGTGTGTTAATTCTAGCATTTGGCATAAAATAATAACTAACTGTTTGTGTATGCCTTCTGGTTTTGAACATGAACACGGACAAAACAAGTTCTGAATGGTCAACTGTGTGTGTGTGTGTGTGTGTGTGTGCGCGCGCGCGTGCGTATGTGCATGTGCCCTTTTGAGTTTGGATAATCATCTGATTGTGTCTCCTGTTGTGTAAATCTAGCTATCAAAGCCCCAAAAATCAGCCCAAATGAGTCCGTTTCTATAGGTCTGAATATGAATCCAGCCATTTACTGGTCCTTTCATCTTTTGTCTCCTATCAAATCATGTCCATCCGCCCGCCCTGTTTTCCGTAGGGGGTTTATGCTTTCAAATACAATGTCCAGTAATTAAAATAAATGTTATTCTGTCTATAGATCGGAAATGGGTTGTTAAGACTGGATTAGGCAATGTCCTGACCACCTCATCAGAAGCTATTTATTTCTAAAACATGCTGAGGCTTTTTCATGTGAAATTCTGATTTTTTTAAAAAGTGAATTTCAGTTAACATTGAGTCACTTATAATACTTATACTGTATTTGGGTATATGAGAAGGTAAAGAGCAGTTTAAGCTGCATTGATTGGATGCATGACATAGCCAATTGTTAAATATTCCTTTTGCAGCGCATGCAGCTGGCTTTTGCAGTAGCTATGGCTTTCTCCTGAGTTTGTGCAAATCTTCTGTCTTGAATTTCCCCATGGGGAATCGATAAGGTTTATTTTATCTCATCTTATCTTAATTGCCATGATTACTGACACTAATCTTTGACACCTGTGCACCCCTCATACAGTAAATTTGAACTCTATTTCACTTTGCCTGTCCATCTTTTGAAATTAACTGAATCCAAGCATCATGCTAAGAAAAAGATTGGTTCATCCAGGTTACTCTATTGTGCTACGGCAAACCACCGAAACATAGAAAAAGTCCCAACAAGTCAACATACGAAAACAAACGCAGGAAGTTTATTAAGAAAAAGGAGAAACCAATACAGCAGATTCAACACGTTATACAAATACATCACAACCAAACAAAAATCAAAGCCGTTACCCTCTCAAGGAGTTTGAGGGGTTCCTCGCACCTACCCAAGGCGTGACCCCAGGGCTGAGGATGGCAGGAGCACCCCACTGTTCCTGATGGGCAACTGTGTGCTCACAACAGGTCCCACACCCCGCTATAACAAAAATACTGGGACAACAGAATTAGACTAAAAAAACAAGAGGATCTTAATTAATTCAAAGTAATTTAAACAATAAAGAAAACTCAGGACCCTTGTGTGAGTGCATCAGTCTAGAGAGAGAGACTTCATCCTTTTAAATCAAAAGCTCCTCCCCCTAGAATACCCATTGAACAGGTAAAAGAAAAAAAAACACGGAGTGGAATTGTTACTAACTTGCATTATTTTCCTTACCTGTCACTGCTATGCAAAAAGGTACTGCAGCCACAGAAAGATGATATGGGTATATCTCCTGGACCAAAAGTAAACACGAGGCCAATTCTTAGAGGTAACCCTCAAAAAACAAAGAAAATTCTCAACACCATATGTATTAAGTAAAAAACCACTCCCATCAGACTAGGCCACTACACTATATGGCAGACTAACTGCTGCATAAAGGACAGTCAACAAGCTTTCTGTCCTCAGAAGGTCTGGAGGCAGGTGCACCAGAAAGCACAGCTTTTAAAAAAAATGCACTCTCAGGACTCTTAGAGAAAACCATTATATCGAAGGGACATTTGCAATGAGGAGTCAAGAGAATGCAGCTCACAGAGTCTGCTGAACACCGGTGCCTACATGCTAGAGGGGAAGTGGGGCCAAATGCTCTCACATAGCCCAGATCTACGTCTGAAAGGTAATGAATGTAAGACGCTATGTTTACTCACACGGGCATGTTTCGTGGGGCGGCTGCAGGGGAATGCAGATACTTTACAGCAGTGTGCTCTTCAGTAAAGCAGCTGTGACAATTATACTCTTCTCACCTTCCTTAAAGCCTTCTATGGTACCATTTCATCCTCCTGTCTGTCTAGTCAGGGCAGTGCAGGGGGATGGGGGAGGTCTACAAAATGAAATTGTTCAGCTTCTTGTCTCTGTCCTCCCCCACTCCCGCCCCCACACCAGGATCTCTATCCTCTCCCACTGACATCCTCACCCCCCTCTCTTTCTCTACTCCAGACCCCACAGAGCCCAATTTGGGCCAAAGGAATAGGATACTTCGCTGGGCAGTAGACCATGAAGCCCCTTAAAAAACTCACTTAAAATATAAGAGCCACCCTCGTCTACAACCCCTCCCTCCTGTTAGCTTCACCGACCTGCCATTCGGTGTGCTCGGTAGCAAGCACTGCCTGCCGAGCTGACAGGGAAGGGAAAAAAAGTGGAGAAAATCCAGATTAAATATAAAGGTTTCCTGACAAGCTGCATCTCTGGCGCCCTGTTTCAAACAGAAGCTGCAGCTGGGTGTCAGTCCGTCTGTCAGGCCGCTGGGAACACCTGATCCACGTGCGCCGTTTCCTCTCGGCTGCCATATTGATTTTAAGGTCTCCTTTTTGAAGAGCGTATTAGACGGGAAGTTGATGATCTGTGCAGCACTCAGGACAGGAGTCATCCCAGACCCAGGTGGCAAGGCTGAAGGACACTGTTTGTTTAGCAACTCCTGTGGGCAGACTGCCAGCATATTAATAAAACTCATATTGCAGAATATGAGAGATAGGATACAAGCCAATATACAAAAAGATATTGATGCGGAATGACTAGGCATGAATTCAGGCAGTGCCCAATTTAATATATATATGATTGTATCAGGATTTTATGTCGTTTTGTTGTTCAGTGAGTTTGAGTCGATGCATTGCACTCAGTGTTGTCATATAAATATGGCACTGCTAACGCTATAAAGAAGTTGGGCTTATTAGCATCACACATTTTTGTGAATGAGGTGTTTAAATTATGAATAACGTCACTCTCATAAGGAGGGTTGCCAGGAAGGGGCATGGGTAAGGTAAGTCCCTGTGTGTCTGTGTTTCAGATAACTTTGGCGCTCTCCAGCCAACACATCTCCTCCAACGATCAATATTCACCCACTAGGGAATTATGCAACTGCAAGAACAAGAGAAAATCTTTAGCAGCTCTCCATAGATCAGTCTTCAGTCTGTGCGTGTGTGTTTGTGTATGAGTGTGCAGGTGGTTCTGAGTGTAGGCGCGCATGCTGTGTTTGCTGTCAATACAGCATTTTTATTCTGTACATGGTGGGGCAATATCATGATATAGAATGCTCTGTGATGTTGTTTGACATATATATGTGGATATGTTTAGTTGTTGTTATTGTGAGGATTTTATTTGATTCACATTTGAGAAAATATGAATGTGAGGGAGCTCTAAAATGCAGCACTATATTCCACATGTGGAAGTAATCCCTTCCCAGTTTACTTTTGGGATCACTAGAGCGCTGCTCTTTGGGAAACATTTAAAGACTCACCCCAAAAATGGATAAGTATATAGAAAGCCCATCAGGGAGCTATGTGCAGAAGTGTTCCATTACTTCCTTTTAGTTTTGATATGAATCTTTTATAAACCCCAGGCTTTTAAAACCTTGTGCATTCTTCCATAGCAGTGTAACTACCTTTCAGATGAACCTGTTTTCCCTTTTCAGTCTGATAAGAGCAGAGAGCTAACACAGAGCTGTAAAACCTGTTGAGTGATTCTGGAGCATGTCTAAACAGTGGGATGGAAGTTCCAAAAGTGAGGTCCAACTTTCTTACTCATTTATTGAATGGGATGCCATGAATGGGCTGAACCAGGGATCTGCACACAGGTGTACCTCCTACCAATAAAATACATTCTGTTCTCATTTCCACAGCTGTTTAAAGGGAAGGTACTGTAAAACCAGTATATGATCCGATTACTTCTTCTATCTTCATTGAACTTGGTCTATAATATTCATGCATTATTTTATATATAAACACTAAATTAATTTAGTACTTGCTTTTATTAATGAGTTTGCCCAGTTGGGATCTTTATCCAGGGGGATTTGTGATGCAACTGCAAAGGTTTATTATCCTCAATGCATTTCTACTCTGCCGAAACGAGAGCACAGCGTGTCCCTATCCACCTCCAGGGGTGGCCTGCCAGATCAGGTGTTGTTGGGGCGATAGATTTCCCACCCATATTCATCAGAATGCCTCTTGGCATTTTATTTTTGCTCAGGAAACTTAAAGGAACCCTGATACCCATTAGGCTTTACCTCACAGACAGAAAATATGAGGTTATGCATATAATTAATGCATTATTTATGGATGCTCTGGTGTCTTCTGAAAGCCTCGGCTGAAAGGATGGACTCTAGATACAGAATTTGAGATGGGGTTGGGAAGAAATTATTTACTTCAAAATACACAGCTGCTTGAAGTTTTATCAAGACATTTAGAATGCATTTCTGTAGTAGTCAGACCCAAACCAGAGTTTGTTAAATTTATTACCATTTAAATTGTTAAAGCTTGTGTTTGGAGAATATTGATGGACAGTGTCGGACCATCGTCCAAGGTTGTTTCTGAAACAAATTTTCACTCACACACAGAAGCATGGAATATAGCAGTAAATTGAAGCAATTCATTCCACATATTCCTTCCTTATAATGTCAGTCACTACCCAAACATAATCCCTATCCCCTAAGACACATCTACTGCAGAGAGATTTTGGCAAGGATAGTTTCTGGCACAACACAACACTGGGGTGGTTTACGAGGGCACAGCAGGCCACTGATTGGCTGGCTCAGAGTGGTAATGGCACTACGCTGAGCTGTGGTCTCTTCCCGGTGTCAGCCTGCTGTCTCTTCCTCGCTGATTTGCAGGAACAGTGTGTGCCGTAATCACAAAAGCATAAAGGAACCATTGTACGTTAAAGCATTTCCCCCTCCCACCTTTTGCCAACGTCCATATGAGTCATCTGCTCTAATCAGACTAAAAGAACAACCTATCAAGTGATTATAGAGAGAACATCCAGACATTTTCACAGTGGTAGCTGTTGATTTTTTTTTTTTTTTTTTTTTTTTTTGTGGATGGGAGTGGGCTGTGAACTTGAAAAATCCTCAAACATCTGGGGTTTAAACTTAATTTATTTATTTGGTTACAGTTCTGTCATGCTATTAATACAGGAGGCCCTTACAAATAACACATAAGCCACCGGAGTACCACCAAGAGCACAACAATCGAAAAACACACAACATAAATGTATTTGTGTGCTATTTGTGCACAAATAAAAGGAGAAAGTCAGTAATTTATTTGTAGTAAGTATGAGGAAAGCTGTTGAGTAGGTAAGCTTTAGCAGTACGATTTGGTGGTTGCCTTAGCAGAGCATTCACTAGCATATCAATTAGCCCCCGGCAGCAAGCCTGGCCAAGTAAATTCACATATAATCTGTGGTGAATGACAGGTTTCTTTGACATAAACCCGTTTCTATAAACCAACCAAATGAAGACAGCATTCCCTGTCTGTCATTCACTTAGTGATACAAGGTATTTGTGAGCAGACAGTAAAAGGGCTGTAATTAGCACTGTTTGTGTTGGTTTGTCTCATCTAGTCTTAATACTCTTTGCAAATGCAATTAAGTGTGAAAGATGAGTATGAATCTGCATTTCGTGTTTGCATTATTTTCACCTCATTTTTATCACCCGCTTATTTAGTACTGCATGAGGGAGCTTCAGCTCCACTTGCCTGTAGAAGGATGTCTCTATAGCCTGTCACTTAATATCACACAAGCATTCTGATAGCTGCAGCACGTATGACTGCTCATTCTGGACTTTTACTAACATATTCCACATAAATGATCAAAGAGTGGTAATCATCAAAAATGATAAAACTGCAGACATTAAATTGAAATCTGTCATCAATAATAGTATATTTTTTTACATGATTATCTTAACAAAGCCATGACCTTCACTGACACTTTGTGTCCAAAAGTGTGTTGCGTTCAGTTAACACTTACATTTACAAACATTTGTAGATGCTCACATCATTTGTCTTTAGGTGTGTTGTACCAAACCATGATTAATGTAAAGTATAGAATTATTATATTACTTTACATAAATCATATGCACATCAGTGACTATTTGACCATGTCACCATCAGAATGCCTGCAAGTATTTTCATCTTAGGCTGCTTTCAACTGATTAAATTTGGCCCGAACCATGCTGCGAAGTCTTTCGTCTACAGGGTGCTTGATTAACCCAGAATTAGCTCCACAGAGAGTGTCATTAATTACCTCAGACAACAACCTTAAAAGGTTCCTTCACGGTTGTGTATTCTCATGTGGAGTACCAATAAGACCCTCAGTACTTTTTTTCTAGTTTAATAACTATCATTCTTTGCTCAGCACATTATTGTTGAATCATTGCAAAAATTAAGATGGCGGAAAGACGTGACAGATGTGTAGGGATAATTAAAATATCAGTCATGTAACTGAAAATTAAACGTCATTATGATTTCACAGTGAGGCTGACGCCAGACTATGGGCACGCGGGCACTTATGAATGTGTGCTTTTCTGTGTTGCTTTTCCCATCAAAGGGAAAAAGACACATCCTTTACTTCTGACATACCCTGCCTTCAGTGACCCTCCAACTGGTGAAATTCCTGTGCATACAAGATGCAACAGAGACCAGAATTCTAAATAATCATTTATGTGTCCTTTCATATAAACCATGACTGTTCCTTGTAGTTAATAAAGTGTAAAAAACTTTTTTCTTTTAATCCAAAAAACATCTTTTAATGAAGGTGAGGGATGTAGTGGAAAATCACAGCGGAGACATGGCCTTATGAAATGGCTTGATTGTTTTGGCAGAATTGCAGCATTATTGCAGTTGTTAATGACAGAGTATGTGGTGATCCTCTGTGAGTCACAGAAAGTCTGACCTTGATTCAATAAGCATATGTCTTTAACTTTACTTAAGCATAAAAGCTACTCTTTTTGTCACGTAAGATGGTTTGGTAAGCTAATGTTGCTGATCCTTGATGCCAGTTCATAAACGTAACTATTTTGCTAGTGCTTATTTGCAGCAAGAACAGACTGAAAGCCAGCACCCTTAAGGTTAATAGGTGCAAAATTAAGAATTGCCAAATAATATTAATATAGTGGATACAGAGGATTAAATTCAATCAACATTTGCTTTAAACTAAAACAAACAAAACTGCATGTGATTATGACAATGACACCTCTATCATCTACTTTTCTTAGAGAACATGCAAGCATTACTTTGAACACAAGAATTTATAATTGTGCTTAGTGAGGAAGTTTCACATGGATATTAGGGTTTCCCCTCTGTTTGTAGGAGATTATCTGAGTTCATTTCAGCTATGTGCAGCATGTACTTTCCTATATGTGCTCTATTTAGATGTGCTCTGAACCTCTCCATCATTAGCAGTTTCTGTATTCATACATCAGTACAGGGACTGTTTGTCATTATATATTTTGATATCGGATCATAAGATCTGATTATTGCAACACTTAAATATATATATTCAGATCTGAAATTTTAAATATCCATTTACTTGGAAACACCTAGCATATTTTCACTGATTGTTCCACTCAATGTGGAATTGTACAGAGATTCTAATAGATAACTGTAGCAGGCAGGCGAGGGTATCTGCATGTGTGAGTATCTCATCCCTGTTAGATTTCTGAAGACAATGAACTCCCATACTGTTTGCAACAGCGAGATCTATATTTGGATCTACAGTGGAAATGGTTGTGGCTCAGGGTGTCTTTCAGGAAGACATGGAGTGATATGCAGTGACCAGACTCTCTCTCTTAAACTCCAGGTGTCTCTTTAGTCCAGAGGCAGAAATATTCAGCTCATCATCCGTGCATAATGTCTGTCCGATTAAACTAGATTGAAATAGAAGACTCACAAAAACCACAGTCTTGCTACTTCCCTGTGGCAAAATAAATGTTTCATGACCTGCCTCAGAATAGTGTTGGGAAAAAATGAAAGAAAAAAAAACACAATAGACATGTCAAAAATAAATAAATAAATAAACTATAAAAATAAAAAGAATAAAAACTGACATAGTACCTAGCTAAATTAAATACATAAATTAACACTATTAGTTTTATTAGTATTCAGTCTAAAAATTATTTCAAGTTGTATTAATGGTGTTATTATTGGTTCAATGTTGGAGGTCTCACAGTATGCTTTATATTAAAAAGGTCTATGTAACAGTCACACATTTAAATGGCTCATTTAAAATGATGTAGGATAGAGAAGAAACTCAGCTATTTATATCTGTTATCATCAACCTTAAAACTGGAAGTTCAGTAATAAAGTTGGTGATGATGGATATAACTGAAACAGAAGTTATTGCAAGTTGTGGAAACAGACTAACTCATAAACAATTCCTGCTTAGCATAAGTATTAATTTAATATGTTATGCTAAGCAGAAATTTTATGAAAAAAGCTTCTAATATTTCGTATCACAGCTGCATGAAGTAGTTGGTGAGAAAGGGATGGATTCTCCTAATGTTGTGCAAGAAGAATCTGCAAGCTTGGCTCACTGTTGCGATGTTCTCGAAGAAGGTCAAATTGTTGTCAAGCACCACTCCGAGGTTCTTGACACAGGATGATGGTGACAGGAGGGTGTCACCCAGGGAGCTAGAGAAGACAGAGGATGGGGCCTGAGACCCATGAGTCAGAGAGAGAGAATGAGAAAAAGAGTTGGGTGTCATCAGCATAACAATGGTAGGACAAGCCATAGGCAGAGATAACAAATCCAAGAGAATGGGGATAGAGAGAGAAGTGAAGTGGACCAAGGACAGAGCCTTGGGGGACTCCTGTAGAAAGCAGATGGGGTGCTGATGCTGCACTGTCCAGGCAACCTCAAAGGAGCGAAAAGAGAGATTCAATCCAGCCAAGGGCAGTGCCACAGGTCCCCATAGCAGCCAGGGACGACAGGAGGATTTGGTGGTCCACTATGTCAAAGGCAGCTGATTGGTCCAGAGGGATCAAGACAGAGGAAAGGGAGGCTGCCTGTGAAGTTTGAAGAGATTGACTGACCAACAGAAGTGCAGTCTCAGTTGAGTGACCAGGTCTGAAACCAGACTGGTCGGATTCCAGCAGATTATTCTGAGAAAAGAAGACAGAGAGTTGATTAGAGGCAGCGCCTTCAAAAGTTTTGGAGAGGAAGAGGAGTAGGGATACTGGGTGGTAGTTATGGATGACAGAGGGGTCCATGGTGGGTTTCTTCAATAGCGGGTGATGTGAGCCCACTTGAAGGAAGAGGGGAAGCAACTAGTGGACAAGGAAAAGCTTACAAGATGGGTGATGAATTTTAGGTTGGCTGGAGTTCTAATCCCAATGGATGTTATGCATGTACAGAAAATCTCTTTTGTCCCTACACTTATACATAGATATTCAGATTTACAAATATATGCAGTGCATTTCACATACATCATTTACAGTGTGTTTTAGAGGATGGGTCTCTCAGTCCCCAAGTTACTTTCCACAGCTGATCATCAGTGTGATAGACAGTGCACACTGAATGATAGTAACACCTTTAAATTCATGATTTGGTGCACAATGTAATTTGCTGAACTAAAAATGTCATGGAATGTTTTTTTCTTAGTAAATAATTAATGTATTTCTGCAGCCTGGGTACCGGACAGCTGCCCAGAGAGTTTGAATTTCAAATCACAGTTGGGACATTAGTGTTACAGCATTGAACGCAGCCCGTTAATTTGATTGCAGAAATATAAATTCAGCTCTGTGAAATGGGTTCAAAAACATGTTAAAGTGCTAATTTAAATGCTAAAAGCTTTGTGCATCCCCATGGATAAGTGTACACACTAAACAAACAGAATAATCTATCAATTTACATTGATTCAAATATCACTGTGGTACTTTTTCCCCAGCAGTAATAATTTAATGACGCCTATATTTAAACATGGAAAAGTGCAACCCTTAAATTACTCAGAGGTATGTCATCTCTAACAGCGGGTACAGCGAATGTCATCTGTTTCCTTGAAGCTACACATTTAATGCATTGTTTTACTAACAATTAGACACCTGTTTAAATGCTGAAAGCAAAATATCTCTGACTGTAGAAAAAAAGGTTGCAACAACGTTTTTAATTAATCACCCACATATTAAACCCAGAATCCTGATCCACTGCGTATCAAAACAGAAAATTCTTCTGAATCTTCTGTTTGTGCCAAACCAACGACTGGTGTATTTTAATCAGCAGCCATGTCTATAGGGAATTTTACCAAAAATTATACCAAATTGAAAAAATGTTATGTCTTTATGTTATATTTGAGCAGTTTTATTGCTTTTTAACGTTTGCTTTCTGTCCAGTTTGGCATGCCTAACTGTATTAGCCCATCTCTACTCAGCAACATTCTCAATTTGTTTGCCAGACGGTAAACAAACATGTGTTCCTCTGAGGTGTCCGATCCCAGCCATTGCTTCTTTTCACTCTGCAGTCCATCAGATGAGCTGCACAGTTATTGCTTTGGAGAGATACACTTCATGCACAGGCTCAGCAGGTATATATAAATTGATACAAATTAGTAATTACTTTTATGTACATTTTGTGCAGGTAGGTAAGAAGAGCCCAATAAAGACAACTCCATTGCAGTACAGTGCAACTCTACTGTAAGAACCAGTGTTTTAGAATGACCCACCTAACAACCCTGTGGCTTCTCAAAGTGAAACTCGAGTTTTATCATATTTTGGAAATGACACTGGTTTTTACATAAACATATTTCAGTTTCTAAATGAGGCCGTCTGTTGCTGGAAATATTTGAATGTATCAACAGGGACAGAAGACCACAACTTCAGGTTTTTATCGCTGTCATAACTTTTCATCTTAACATTCATATTTACCTTTGTACTTAAAATAACATGATAGTTGCTGAAACATTAATTACATTGTAATAGATGAGCAACAATTACAAAGCATTAGATTTGAGTGAGAATGTTCTTCAAAGGTAAGCTATCAAATTTGTTCATTAGTGAATGTGAGCTCAATTTCTCAGACATCTCATTGACTTCAAAACTCCTTACATTCGGCCACCTTTCCACCCTTCCCCATTTAGATAAATTCCCTGCAGCTTAAACCTGGGTTGGGTTACCTTTAACTATGAACCTGCGTAACATCAGAGACCAATTAAAGGACTGAAGTGATGTGTTCAAAGTTAGTCTAGTATTCTTTTCTTTCTATATTCTTTCTTTATTTTTGGTTAATTGGAAGGTGTGATTGAGGGCTGTCCCTAGGGTGGTTCACATTGAGGTTTTCACAGCATGTGATTTTGTCCTTGTTCCCCTCAGTTGAAGAATGCAATTAGCGTGACCTGTGTTATACTTGCAGCTTATTCTTCAAAAACACCTGTTGGAGAGATGTTTTTAAGCGATTTTACTCTGGAGCATAGCCTGTGGCATCTTGTGATGAGTCAAAAATGCCATATGCTACACCTTATTCAATGAAATCTGGAAACTGCGAAATGCATGATGAGGAAAACAACAAAGTACTTCTAGTTTACTTAAGTCTGCTTTTTCAGTGAGGGTTCCCACTCCAGTATACATGCAGATCAAAATGGTTGTCTCGTAACTTGTGTAAAAATGAGAATATATTGTATTCTAATCTCTGTGTCTACAGCTTCTTTTCTTGAAATTTCTGCACCATGCTGAATGTATAATGTTGTAATGCCTGTTAACATTATATGATATAGAAAATTGCTTTGTTTGTGGTGATATACTCATGTCGGGTTGTAAAAGATAAAATCCTGTATTGAGTGTGATGTGTGCCATTCAGTAATGGAATCCTGACAGTAATAACCTAATTGCAGTCCACGAGGAGATAGGGCTTTAATGTTATTTTACCATAAACTTACAACCTTGTCCATCTTCCCCTTGGCTGCCTGAATAAAATCATTAATGCAGTTTTACCAAATAACATTCAACCTTAATTGATATTGCCTTCAATTTTGCTATGTGTTGTTTGTTTTGGACACTGCCCAGCATTGTCTTGTAGCATCTAAATTGCATATATTTCTCTTGCTTTAATTTTTCATTATCTCAATAAGACATTTTCAGGTTATTGGTTTTACTATTTGTTATATCTGTGTCTATATATCTTATGTGCAGACATGCAGACATTCAACATCCAAAATGATAGTTTTCAGGTACAGAACTTCTACACAGAGGCCTATCACAGCAAACTTAGGCTATATCAGGCTCATAAATTATTTATACAAGATAACATTCTGTGCAGATAAAATAATGTAACTTGTGTTCAGATATTTATGTAATAATTGAGTCATGCATTAAGTCATGATTTATGATTATAAATGGAATATTGTGTTTTTATAAGATTATGTTTCAGGTCCAAGGTCCTCTTTACTCCCATCTCCTCATATTTCCTTTCTTTAAAAATCACATATGAATATCTCTGTGATGTCTGTGAATATCTGTCAGGGCAATGTAGCACATGATATATACAAACTATGTGTGGTGATACACAATAGTAATTTCATGTGCAACATCCATGTTATGGCTCTGTGTGGAGAGTAAAGGTTAAAAGAAAAAAAAACTATGCTGTGAAAACCAAAGAGGAAGAGAGAGGATTTAAATATGGAGCAAATTTGCTTATCGTGGAGACTTCAACAATGGGTATAAAGAGGGAGCTTTGTCTGCTTTCAAACATGGCAGATAGCTTATTAAATCTTTTCAGGGGGAAATCAATGGATGGACATTTGCTTAGGCCATTTTAGAAAGGCTGCTGCTTTAACAGACATTGAATACATTTCCCCCATTTGTCCCCTGTATCTACTGACTACACGTTCAAATCTGCTGTTTGTGCTGTATCCGAGAGGAAGATGAATATTTATCGAGTTTGTTAAAAAGCACAGTGTGAAGCCATTCATTAGTAAAATATTGCACAATGAAAGTAAATTCCTCAGCAGGTTGCTGTGTAGCAAAGATGGGTAAATTGGTGTAATTATTTATGAAAGGTGCCTTTAACCAGAAGCTGGGGCAAACCAGGCAAACACGCACGTGTTTCACAGGATGGTCCCCTACTTGCATACACGGGTTGTTCACTGAACCTCCATTTTTTATGAATGCGCAAAATGACCCCTAATCGCTGCCTGGTCTCAAATCAGGGTAGCAATGTGTTACAGCATTTAGAAACTGGATATGAAGCTAACATTTGTCACTGTTTCTCCGAAGTCCAGCTTTTGCAGTCATTACCAGGTTATGTGTTGCTGCATGATATGCTTGGCTATAAGTGGTTTCTGAAATACCAGCTCAGTGGGAGGCACTATGTAAAATCTTCTACGCTGTAATTTTTTTTTCCGTACATTTGTCTGTTACACATGACCAAACATCTTCGACTCACAGAAATGATGTGTCAGTCAAGAGGTCGTATTGTTTGAGTTATTATTTTAATTCCTCTTTCTCTCCAGGCCCTGAACAAGTTATTCTTCACCCTTCAGATAAAGATTACTTTAAAGGACATGGTGTGGAACATTCCTCTGAAGAAAAATGTTACTGAGACTCAAAAATCAGTGTTGAGTCCAGGATTAAAACAGATTATTAATTTAATCCAGTTTTGGAGGCATGCAGTGGTTTAACTCCCAGTGTCCTTTCAAGCAGATCTTGTTATTTATAGGTCTAAAAAATTATAAATATCAGGTAAAATCTACATCTGGGTTCTATTGAGCAATTTTGATAAAGGTGTTATTCACTTCGGGCCTCTGAGTTAAATTATTATATATCTGGGATAAATTGCTGCCTACTGGTCCTGAGGTCGGGGGTTCAATTCCCGGCATCACCATTCCCGGCCATGGCCAGAGGTCCCATTGGCGAGGCAACAACTGGCCAGCCTCGCCGGGGCTCGATACGGGGTAGGTTGGCCTGACTACCATTGGGATAACAGAACTCTCCTTGTCATGTTTGGGTGCCTGCGGCGGCACGAACCGACTTTATGCTGACTACGTCCTCCTCCAACGTCATGGGCAGCGTGCGGTTGGTGGTGCAACCGCAACCGCAACGTGCAAAGAAGCGAGAGAGTCGTCACGTGAATCGGAGTGAAACGCAGGACTTCTCCTCCCACAGCTGTCAGGGTGAGTGCTTTGGTGAGTTCAACAAGTTCGGTTAAACATTCAGGTTTGGAAAAAAGGGGGTAAAAATAAAAAAAAAGTGTTTTTCACTTCAATTTGCAGTGAATGATTAAACATAACAGACTTTACGCATATGTTCCAGTATAAGATGGAGTTTCTCCTCAGCTCAGGGCTAGTCAGTCTCCCTTTGTCAATGATCATTTTTCATTTATCCTATTCAACTAAAGTTCTCTGTCAGTCAAGCAGAGAGCTGTAAACATTTGAGCAAAGCGTAGAATTTGAGAAGGCATTCCAGTGCACAGCCGCCATCAAAGGTAAAAAGGCCACAAAGCCTCTCATCGGCTCGAATGCTCACAATACCCGCTGGGTTTCTCACAGTCTGCCACGAGTGCCCTGCTGGATGTGTGGCACGCAGGCCCTCTTTGAGGGCCCAGGATGAACTTTCATGTTTGTGGTATTTCCTGTCTCCGTTATTTTCCTTACGTGTGACTTTTCAGCATGGACAGACTGGCGTTTGCTTTTAATGCCCTGGCTCTCACCCCAATCAGTGTGCTGGCACGGTGGGAGAGGGAGAGCAGCATGGCTGGCCCAGTGGGAGCGGAGTCTTTGACTTCTCAGAAACGTGTTTACACTCCCCAACCCCCCACCCCCGCCCCGCCCCGCCCCGTGTGCCCCCATGCTCAGAAGCCAGCTTCCTCTGCAGCAGTTTCCTTTCTGCACATCGTATGTGAGCTCTTAGCTTCTGTGCCTCTACCCGTACGCTTTCGCTCTAGTCTCTTCAATAATGACAAAGCATGATTAAAGGCGAAGTTAGACTAAAAAAAAAATCTGAATGCTGATTTTGTCCCACTTGACAACACATGCCAGCACGTAAATTGGGACGAAAGAGTGGTCTGACTTCAAGGTGGACTTTCTACAGACCTCTTAATAAATAAGCCATCAGTCTGTTTTGTTAATTTGGACTCAAATTGCCTCATTGACTTCAGGTTCAGTGCAGTGGATCTCTGAGATGTGATGAGGTTAGAGGTGTGTGGAGACCTGAAAGGTTCACATCTGTTTACTATAGTGGAATACAAATTTGTTTTACTATGATATTACAGCAAACTGAATATCTTGGACACGATTCTTCAAATTTAGAGCAATTCAGGGTGTACAGAGATTGGAGCTGAGATGTCATAGTTTGGGAGTGCTACTTCAAACTCAGCCTAATCTGCAATCTTTCTCTGTACTTTTTTTTTTTAATTATAGCCTGTATAACACTGCAAAAAGTGTTTTGACTGATATAAATGTACAAATACAAGAGTGGTGCATTATTAATTTCTGATAGGCTGTATAACCTCATTTTCAGAGACTATACGTTGGGTTTGTCGTGTTTGAATAATGCAGCTGGCATACCGCTCAGAAAAACATGAGGCTCACAGAAGCCGTTAGATTAATCTCCGCTCACTGAGGATGACAGCTCTAGATATCACAAGCTGCAGAAACTTGATCATCACTGTGCATTGCATCAAAATTCAGACGCCATTGATTTGCAGGGCCTGAAATCACTACAGATCAAGCTGAGGGGTCTAGAGAATGAATATAAGACTTGAGGACTATACATAATATGTGTAGTCCTCAAGTCTTATATTATTTCTCTCCAACCCTCATTCTCGCCATTATATACATTTCTCAAATCTTCCTTGCATTCTCCAGATTAATTAAAGATGGCGGTTATCAATGCACTAGGCTGGCAGCATCTACCAAACAGAGACTGTTGAAGCTAAAGAGGATTTGGTGCCATGACCACCAGGCCCGGTGGCATTCTCATTGGCTGCTCCTGGGGCTGCGTGGATTTCTCCTGATGCCACAGATCCCAGAGCGCTGTCTTTCCGGGCGAGCTTTGAATGCCACCGAGTGAAGCTCTGATCTCCTGGCGAATGTGCACTGAAAGCGACAGAGCAGGCATGCGTTTTTGTTAGAGCATATAAATGCTATCTCCAAGGCCATGCGTTCCTGGAGTCAACTATCCCTGACTAACCGGAGGCGCTGTTTGCTCTGCGGAAACAATTAAAAAGCAAGCACGAGCGGCCCAACCATTCCAGGATTCTCGTCTCATCTGGTGTGGCCCAGCAGGAAGCCCCGTTATATGTTGACAGGCTCTGCAGAAGTCAAAGGCGGAATAACGAGCCGCACGCCAAAGTCACTGTGCAGCTGTATGTCCTGTGAAGGAGAACAAAGGGAGGCCCTGAACGAAGTACAGTTTACCTCAGATTTCAATTCCATAGCAAACCACAAACCGCACAATAAAATGTTGCTTCAAACTGTGATTGAGTTCATTACAACTCTCTTGGACTCACATGAACTCTGCAGGAGATAAAGTAACACTCTGTATTTTACTGTGTTCCCATTCTAATCTCAGTAATGTAAATAACGCAGTTCAGCACAGAGGAGGATAAACTTTGGTAAACACACTGATTGTTGAGACTGCTTCCCTGTTTGATCGAAATGAATGATGCCCTGGGAGATAATGCCCTGTTTTATCTCTGTATGCCTGGCACATGGAGTGTATACTTACACTTAATGAAGCCCTCCATTTGATTCACATTGAGTGAGTTTCACTCGATTCATTTTGATTTACTGAACAAAATATACAGAGATGATCATGCAACAGAGGCCTGGCACATTAATACATTAATGAGACTCCATGGCCTTCTGTTTACAATACTGCAGTAAGATTTATTCAGTGTGAGGAATACTCAAGTCATTTTCTGTCTCTTCAGTTTTTGTCATGTGGAGTCAAATGAAGACACATATGAGAAACAGTGGCAAACACTTAAGAGTTGAACATTTTTGCATATCTCTGATTTCCTTTATTAAGATGGATGTTATATGCAGTTGAATATAATGGAATGGAAGCTGTTGGGCATGATTTTGAAATCACTGCAGTATAAAAATTAAACACTAAAAGACAATAAGCTCAGACAATTATGCTTTCCCATAATCCTTTTCAAATACCTCAAACTGCAGATAACCTCCTTTATTTTCATTATGATTTAATGTATCACTGGCTTCATGGAAACAAAGGAGACATAGTCAAAGAGCATATTCTCTTGATGGAGTAATTGTGTAAAAAAATTATCTGGAAAGAAAAAGGAGAAAGGAGCCTCAAAAACACAGTTTGAATTATTCCCATTCTTTATGACTTCCATCTCCTGGTCCTTTAATGGCCATGGGAAACAGCCAAAAAATCACCTGGTCTAGACAGAAACGTTTAGAATGAAACACACACAGAATAATGTCACTCAGCAATAGAAACTTTTTCTTTAGTTTTGTTTTTGTGCAAATCCTGAATCACTATTGGTGCAATATGCAGTTAACTGTTTCAGTCAGACATTCATTCTGTAACATCAGGCATATGTGATATTTTTGATACAAGGTACAAAGTGACTATTTAATAATACATGTCCATAAGATATTTGCAGGAATTTACCATTCTAATGCACATTCCATGTATTCTGTGTATGAACATTGCACTGTAAATTGATGTAAGTTAATAATTCAGCTATCCATTCATGATTTACAGGTATATGGTGGGAAAAGTATATAGGGGATCTCAGAGTCAATGTTAACACTACTATATTAAAACTATATCATATTATTGTGATTATTGCCAAGCCCTCATTCATGTTCACAAGTATATCCCTTTTCTCATTTCCCTCCTGACAATGTCATGCTCAAGGTGTGGATTTATGAATTGAATAGAATTTACATTCTAAAAAAGCAATGCCTGCAAAGCCACATATATTTGAATAATTGATTTATGGTTTCAGGCATTTCTCCATCTGTGAGCGGAGGAACAATTCAAATGAATATAATTCTCACATGCATAAATGCACTCACTCAATGCAGCACTTTAAAACAGAGTTAGCATGCTGTATCTATATCCATGTACCCAACAGCAGTGTATGCAAAACATTCGTCTGACACAAAGACTGTGCAGCCAAGTTGCAGGGAAAAAAAGAAACAATCTGGACATATGGATTTTACAGGACGAGTGTGCTACTACACAGGACAATGAGTAATACATAATTTTACCATGTTTTAATGCCACAGCTTCATGAGCCAACATCAACAGTACAGCAATATAAATTTGACAGGTAAAAGAAAAAAATTATATATTTATATTTGTACTAATATATTTATTTGTATATGTACAGGTACGAATGAGAAAGATATAACCATTCTGATATTATGAATAACATAATAACAATACTATAGGGAGAATACAAATACTGTTTTGTAATCAAGGGGAGTGTAAGGGGAAACAGAAGGCTGTTATGCTCGGGGTAGAGCTTATGAAGACATCATATTTGGCTCCCCATTCCCTAGGCAACATCCCTCATCACTGCATTGTAAAACTGGTACAGATATAGTAGCTGTACCATACATAATGGTGCCAAAGCAAAATTGAAATTTTCTGGCATAGAATGCGGGCAGTACTCTATTTCCTTCCTGCAGAAACATGTTATAATCAAAATCTGACACTTTTCATCCTTTCGTAATGTTGAGAATTGAGAGAGTAAGAGCGTGGCTCTCTCAAACAAACACCACTAGGTTATTTTAACCGAGGAGTGACTATCTCAATTTACCAAACTCAACAATTTGCTAATTTTTTTTTCTGTTTCAGCCCTCCCACACCGCAATCTTGGGTGTAGCCAATCCATCAGCGTTAGACCACAGCTGTGAGGAGGGAAGGGCCCAGCGCTCTAATCTCCATCCCCTGAAGGAGGGAGGAAGGACACAAAGCAAAGCACGCCGAGACTGAGCTAAACAACAGACACAACCTAACAGGCAGGCTACACCTCTGTACAGTCCAGAAAGAAATTCTGTGTGACTAAAACAAACTGACAGCTTGTAGCATGAATGTTCCTCCTATATCTGATCTTGTCCTTCCAGGAAATATGGAGAAATGTCAGGTGGCATACAGTGATATTATTCAGCTAAACATAACTGTTATTGTAAAAGAAAAAGCCTAGAGGTGTAACATATCACCATGCTAATTTACTGCTTGTCCTGTGATAAGGATGTAATTGTGTGGATGAATGCCTAATAGCAAGACTTAATGAAAATGTACAGTCCCAGAAGATGAAGATGGTAATCTGAGAGGTGTAAATGGAACATAACTGTATCTGTCTATATATATGTGTGTGTGTGTGTGTGTGTGTGTGTGTGTGTGTGTGTGTGTGTGTGTGTGTGTGTGTGTGTGTGTGTGTGTGTGTGTGTGTGTGTGTGTGTGTGTGTTCTTTTACCCTGTTTTTAACAGTGGAACTTATTTCTGAAGCAAACAAAAACATTACTCATGCAAATGACTGTTACGTGCAGCATCACATTTCCGAGGTTTTCAATATATTTTTTCACACACACTGTAATTTTTAGAGTCTCCATGTATTTAGTTTTTTTTGCTGAGAGTCTTCTACTTTTAAGAATATTACAACACACAATAATTAGAACATGTCATTTACCTAAAATCCACATCATACCAATTCCTGCATCAGGCCTGGAACTGAAAGATGCAAGGGTCTATGGCTCTTCTACATGACCTAGCAAACTGTTTATACGCATTTCCAGTTCTCAGAGTGAAATAATGTAAATCAGGGTAGAGCTTACAAACATATATATATGGGGACACCCAAGTCACTGGTCATGAAAAAAAAAAAAAAAATTTTATAAACACAAAAAGTGATGATTCTCGAGTGATTTGTGGATATACTGAATAGCAACAAAGTGTTTGGGGCCTTTGAAGTGGATTTATATGCAGCATAGCCGAGTTTGTGCTGATGCCGTTTGTTTGCTGCATTAGACTGGTCTATTTCCAACCAGTTCTTTGGTTTATTGTCGCTGATTAGTGGACAGGTCAGCAGTTTTGACCCTAGCGTCTGGTCTAAGCACCAGCACCCCCGCTGTCCCAGCTGAACCCCAGATGTCGCTTGAGGACACAGGGGGCACATCGTGTGGATGTCCTTAATACCTGTGTGGCACCACGCCAGAGTTCCACAAATCTCTTTCTGGGCGATTTCATCCATGTACAGAGGTCTGTGATAAACTAATGACCAGGTCCTCCATTACCCCTGTTTCCCATTGCACAGTTGCTATAAGACTCGCTCTTACTCCGTTTCCCTGCCATTTTTGTCAAGCCGGTCATGATAGTTGGCAACTCAATTCCATGGGCGATTGCATATGGTGCAGGCCGAAATACAGACAGAGAGAATATGGGGTCAGCAAAGATTGTGGTAAAATTACATCTAAATAAATAAATAATTACTTGACCTATAAAAATCCATTTTCACAGTTATGTCCTCTTCCGAAGGGGTAAATCAGTTCAGAGATATTTTCAGGGAAGAGAAAATGTACAGATTCTTGGTTTCTTTTGAGCATGATTTCCACTTTTACGCTTTTACAGCAATTTAAAATAGATGGAAAACACAACATCACTGAGCATAGATTATATGCGTAATACATGAAATATACACATTAATCAATGCTTTTATTGTGTGTATTACCCTTGTGAAAAAACCAACCAATTTATTTAATTTTATTGAAATGTATGACATAAACAGAATGGGCTACATTAGCTCCATTCAACTTTCAAAAAATTCACAAACTGGGAATACAAGACAGATACATCAGATTGGTCTACTAACTGTAGTTACATATTTATGGTATTTTTTTGGTCAGAAGTCTTTACATTTATAGTTTACTTATTTGTGATTCCTCTTTTCTAAGGAGTGAGATGTTACATATTTAGTCAAATTCAGGACTGGGCAACGACGCCAGGCCTGCTCATGAGTTCAAGAAATCATTCTAATAACTAATTCATACCTGTATGAGAAAGAAGATGGGAAAAACATTGTATCTCCTCATCACTTATGCTTTGTCTGTTTGAGAAGAAAAATACAACAATCAGCAAAAGCCAGCTTCATTGCAATGTGATTTAAATTTAAGTGAATTCTATTTGCTTTAGTATTACATTTACATTGATAGATGAGATTATCCCCCAAAAAAAAAAAAACAGTAAGCATGATATATAAGCATAACTATGTTGAAGAATTATACAGAGTAACTCAACTGCATGATTGTTTGTTATACTGTCATTCAGTGTTGCCAGTGTGTTCGATGTGTTTTTTCAACTATTTTGAGCTTGTCCAAACTTTAATGTGCATTTTATTTGTCTAAATCTGGTTTACCACGGCTGCACAATTATCAGTAGTGGGTACTTTATAGTGAGGATTTAAATTGATCTGAATCTAATGTTGATGCTAATGGAATTCATCCATCATGTGTCCACTGTCTGGCCAGCACATATGGTAGTGCAGAAACAGACAGATGTCATAATGAAAGTACATGAGGCCAAGGTTGTACAGTGCAGTTGCCAGTGAGGCTTTGGACGCATTAAAGCAAAATGTCTCAAATGTTTGGGCTTTTTTTGTGATTCACTCAGTCTATTTATAGAAATGGTTTCTAAAATCTCCTTAGATCCTCATTTGGTCTGGGAGTGTGTTGCTTTATTAATTGGGCCAGGTGGGTGGAAATAGGGCTAGATCGAACAGTACCTCATGAATTAATGCAATAAAATTGTGTGCTGGCAACACCAGAATACTTCATACATAGTCAAATTAGTCAATGCAGTGTATAGGTCTATGCAATTTGTAAACCATAAGTAAACCATTTTAAAACTATGTGATGTGTTTTCTCCTATATACTCCCATATAACAGGGAATAAGAGGATTCTGTTTATCAAGTTAGCAATTCATTCTTCAGAATATGTGAGTGCGTCTTCATTATCAGTATATGAGACTCTGGGAAACATATTCATTCTGCATATCATCAAAGAAGTGCTCATCTTTCTAAATATACCAGATTCATTTCCCATATCCCAACATTGCTGCTTGTTAGAAGTTTGCTTTCTCGCATGAATATGTACTGTTAGCAGCTCCATGTATGTTTCCTGGTGTTGGCAATTTGGAGTATACTGTTTGTGTAAAATCCATTAAGGGATTGTGCCAGGAATAGCTTGCTTTTTTACCTCAGAGAGGAGGAAATGTACATGCATTGGACCTATTTTACTCCAAAAGTATTACCTCACAAATGCACATCTTATCATTCAATGATTTACAGGTCCATTTGAGCAATGGAAATATGGTAGAAAACATGTTTATTGTGTACCCAGGTTAAATCTAAAACAGTCCAAGAATATCTTGTTTTACAAATTGTGGTGTATGCAAAAACAAATAAAAAATGTGTGATCTTAACCATCTCCCCTTTAAGCTATTCAAAAAACCAAAAATGAAAATTTTTATCCTTAATATTCATAACACCTCCAAATTATTAGCCACTCCATTTTCATCATCCTTTTATTTTGCATATTTATTAATCTTTCATTTCTTTGTGAAAATCTTTGCCCAACTGTACATTAAAACGGGTAAGCTATGTTTGCCTGGGTCTGTGGTGACGCGATAGTCCATAATCTGTGCTCATGAGTGATGAAAGTGAAGAGTGAAGACCATGAAAAATACATCTGCTCCATGAACAGCTCATCAGCTACTGGTACATCAACCATAAGACATGGACAGTTTGGTTGGCAAGGGTCTGCTCCTTCTCCATTTTAACCACTTTCAACCCATCTTCAGATCTTTCAGAATCTTACTTATAGACCCATCCTAATGCTGCTACATGCGCCATTAATTTAGAACTTTTGTTTTGTGAGATATGCACATGTAGTAGGCAGACATCCAAATAGACAGAGGGTCACTATTGCCCAATGGGATGGGGCCAAATGAACCCCAAAACTCTCGTTGGCCAAAGCACTATCACCAGCTGTGTTTGGCACCAGCACGTTTGAGATCAGGTCCAAAGGTGTGGGGTGTGCCACTAGACTGTGGTTCTGTGCACCACATGGGTTCACACTCTACGACTACAGCTCTGCAAAATTACTTTCAGAATACTTTTGGAAAGCGGCTCACGGTTTCCTTTCATCCACATCTCAGTTTTATGAATATGCAAAGTCTTGACATGCACTCTGTTACTGCCAAAGCCTGAATACCACTGTACAGTATAATGAGTCTAGCCTTTACCCCAGTCCAGGTTTCTCACTCTGACAACTGTTCCCCACAGTCTGGAATGTGATGGACACACTTTGCTGTCATGAGTGGTGTTGTTGTCTGTACATATTTTTTTTCGGCAGTTTGTAATGGGATATTTGTTTAGCTCTTTTTGGACGCAAGGCTCTCGTGAGGCCAGTGTCGGGCAGAGGGACCATGACTCTGCTATGGTTACGATAACAGGAGAGAGGGGAGATAACTTCAGCTGATGTCTGAGGGATGTTGTCTTCACGCTGTGAGGCCTGCACTGTGATTCCAGCCAGCTGTGACTAACAAGACATGCCTGCTATCTCCACAAGCAGCTGGAGGACCGGGAAATTTTCTTTATGGAATAAATTTCAATCTGCCAAATTTTTCCCCTCCCCCACCACGTCCTCTTTATTTTGAAAAATGACAGATTTCGAGAAGAATTTGTGTCTTCTTCTTTTCTTTTTTTTAAATTCTAATTTTATGGGTGATCAGTCAATAACTGCTGTGAAAATCAGCAGGGACACCAATCTGTTCATGCTGGTGATACTGTGGCCAAGACGGTCTTTTTCCTTAATGAACTAAAGCACATGTTACCCCTTCCTGGATTATTGACAACTGATACTACATGCAACTGTAGTCTGAATTCAGTCATCATTTGTCTCAACTTTGACTTAATTAATCCCTCTCAGTAACACCACCCCATACCTAAACCCCTGAATACAAATACAACTTTGTTGATTTATGAGCTCACCACAGTCTGTTGCATTCAAAATTTCCATGGATTTGTTCAAAACATGTACACCTAAATTGCAGTAGCATTACAATTGCAATTTAATTTCATTTTAATTAAAGAGAAGCTGAATTGTGCTTGGATCTAACCTGTAACCCAATACCTGTGATACTATACATGTGTCAGGGAAGTGAGGATTTAACAAAAACAATGATTCTCTGAATCTGGGGTGTTTTAATAATTAAAGCCCTTGTCTACCGTCCAGCACTCTGAATACAGAACACAAGTGACACTAACTACTAAAACTCCTCATGTAACCATTTGTCCCTCTCAGGTGGTGTCTGGGTGCATGGCAAGGGACCATAAAAGAAAAGAGCTGGGTAAACAACCATAAAATGCATGTTGCTGTCCCGACACATGTAAGACAGGCAGAGCAGTTTGGGCCATGAATAGTATGAAGGCTCTTGAGCCTAGATAAGTGTAAATATTGCCTTTAAACTTATAATAATACTGAGCTTATCATTGTTTGCTTTGTGAAATGAAGAAGTGTGTCAACTGAGATTAAGATCATCCACATGCAGGTGATTCCATTTTACTCAAATTTATTTAATGCAATAGAATTATCTCATGTATAAAAAGAATCTTAATTACAGCAAATTAATCCAGTCACATCAAATAATGTTCATTTTAAAAAAGAGAGTGATGTATAACTTTGTTCTTATTTGAACTTGAAGTTGTTGTAGTTGAGCAATTGTTGCTGTATGTGCAAAC